>JBAMJV010008312.1:112500-129138 GCA_037951105.1 Echinarachnius parma
CGAGCAGGAGAGCACAATATTGGTAAATATCAAAATAACGATTATTTTCATTTTAAAAATATAATTGTCGGCTTCTCAATCTATTCTCTACTTAAGTTACTGTATGCATATAACATGTGGTAAATACAATACACGTAATACTTGGTGTGAAATAAAAACTAATTCGTATGAGGCTTATGTACCTCAAAACTGTTAATGATTGAACATATATATACATTGATTGGAGTATTATGAAGAATGCATTAGAGTTTAGACAAATATTGTGTGTGTATGAATGTGACTTTAGCTCGATCCCGGGTGGTGTCACTTCACATTGGCCGTTGTGCGCATTATCCTGCACAATTTCGCGAACTTTATAATTATACAGAAGGGGGGGGGGGGGGGGTGTAATTTTTCATTATTTTGTTCTCGAATAATTAAAAAGGGTATACAATATATTTCATGACAGTGTTCATGGAAATAAGAAAAAAGGGTACACATTTCATTACAATGTCGCGAAATTTGACAAAAATAAGTACCTTTTCGTAAATGGCCACAAGATATAATTTGTGAACTTGAATAGCACAAATCAGGGTATATTTGTATGCCAATTTTTTACCCGTTTTGTGTTTAAAAGAGGTATATCATTTGCTGATAATTTACTTGAAACCGCGCAATTAATATGGTGTAATTTGTTACTTCGAGAACGATCATAAGTTAAACCTTTGAATATAAAGTATAAACACCACGTGGGCTCGATCCATCTAAGACCATGTATGTTTGAATATAAGTTAGAGCAAAACCTGATTGAAACTAATACATAATACTAATAACAACAGTGACGTAGCTACGGGGGCACCCCAATAAATTGTACATAAGTGTATACATTCTTTATGTGTGTGCTACCAATAATCCATGTGCCCCCCCCCCCCCCCCCCCCACCCCATGCAGTCGGACCGCGCTTCGCCACTATGTGTCATAATAGTTATTATGTGATAATGTAATACAATTATTATGATAACGATACTAATACAAAATATAATTATAATTATGATCCTAATAATAAGTATAGTAATGATAATAATAATAACAATAATAATGATTATACTAGCCTACTACTACTACTACTACAATACTAGTTAGTATACTACTACTACTACTACTACTACTACTACTACTACTACTACTACTACTACTACTACTACTACTACTACTACTACTACTACTACTACTACTACTACTACTACTACTACTACTACTACTACTACTACTACTACTACTACTACTACTACTACTACTACTACTACTACTACTACTACTACTACTACTACTACTACTACTACTACTACTACTACTATATCGACTACCACTACTACTATACTACTACTACAGCTACTACTACTACTACTACTACTACTACTACTACTACTACTACTACTACTACTACTACTACTACTACTACTACTACTACTACTACTACTACTACTACTACTACTACTACTAATACTACTACTATACTACTACTATATCGACTACTACTAACTTCTACTACTACTACTACTACTACTACTACTACTACTACTACTACTACTACTACTACTACTACTACTACTACTACTACTACTACTACTACTACTACTACTACTACTACTACTACTACTACTACTACTACTACTACTACTACTACTACTACTACTACTACTACTACTACTACTACTACTACCATCACTACCACTACCACTACCACTACCACTACCACTACCACTACCTCTACCACTACCACTACCACTACTGCCACTACCACTACCACTACCACTACCACTACCACTACCACTACTACTACCACTACCACTACCTCTACCACTACCACTACCACTACTGCCACTACTACTATAATACTGATACAATTCTTTACACATTGTAGCTGTCATCCTATCCAGGGCGAGGGCGAGGGCGAATCGGTTAATAACATCAGCGCGGGATGTGAGATGGCAGACAACGGATGGAAGAGAAAGGTAAACACTAGTCATACCGCCAAACAGAACCCACGCAGAACGACTCCAAACCGACAAATACGGGGTCGTTCCGGGTGACGGTGATTATAGTTTTGAGTCGGTCGAAGTTTTGGGGCAACAAATAAAGTGACTGTTCGGGCTCGTATCGGTCTGTAGATCCGTGCCCGAATTCAATGTACATTCGGCATTGGGGTACACAGCCAGACCTGACCCAAAGCCGATACCAGAATCGAACCCAAACCGACACCGAACCGAACCTAAACGAATTCACGGTTGCCGTCAGTTTCAATTCTCTCTGTTATTGGGGACTATCAGTCTCGACTTTCGGTTTGGGTTCGGACTCCCACATTTGTCGAAGTATATAGATTCTTTCGAGCATGTTTGAGAGTCAGATAGATCTACTTCGAATTCGACAAACCACCACGAGACCGACAGCCCTCGACCCCCCCCCCCCCCCCCCCCACCCCCGGCCCCTCAATGGTCGATGTACGTTCTATCTGGTTTAGGTTCGGTCTGGGTGTGTGGTTCAATGACGATTGCACACTGAATTCTGCCGCGGAATACAGACCGACACGAGAACAAACATTTTGTTTCCACAAAACTTTACATACGGCCGCCACCAAATCGACATCGCCACGAACGACCCCAAATGTGTCGCTCGCTTTTGTCATGTTGGTGTCGGTCTGGGTTCGGATTGGCTGATAAGTGATTGGGCAACCTAATAGTTAGAAGGGTCATTATTTAAAGCTCGCTTTTCACAAGGGTCATTATTAACATTATATTTGCCATTTATATGTATACACTGGAGGACCGCTATTCATAATCCAAAAGGGGTCGACCGCTATTCCTATACAGGCATAACGACCGCTGAGCTGTAGTCATAATGCAGAGAATGCGGTCGCTATTCATACTTTAGGGAAATTACCAATATGGCTCGCTAGTTATTATTATGTATTACCAATATACAGTGCGAGATTTAAAAAAAAAACGAAACCAGACTTTGATAGCCTTTAAATCCACAATTCTACACAATGTATATGTTGATATTGGTATCCTGTTAAAGCTTGGGAAATTGCCTTTAAAATGATACATCATACATTTTGATCACTTTACCATGTTTACGCTTTATCGAACGCGACCTTATTATCCAAAGTCATGCAAAAACTACCCGTGTCCAAGTTTGCCGTTGTCTTGTTCCATCATGAATGAATGCGTCTGTTTACCGATTTTTCAAAAGAACATTTCAAGAATATCCTTTGGTGAATCAAAACAAAATACCAGCTGGTTGCCAGTGTTTTTCATGTTTATCAGGGTGGAAGGGGATACCCCACTGTCCTCCCATCAGCAACCCCACTGTTTGGAGGCAGGGGCCCCTAAATAGGACATGTAGGATGAAGTTATCTTTGAAAATCAAACAACAGATGCAACCATTCACAAAACAAGAACACTGCAAACTTGGACACGGGTAGTTTCTGCATGCCTTTGGATAATTAGATCGCGTTCGGTGAAGCGTGAATTGATCAGAGTGTATGATATATAATTTTAAAGGCAATTTCCCAAGCTTTAACGTGATACCAATATCAACATAATACTTTATAAGTTTTGTGGATTTATCAGCTATCAAAGTCCGGTTTCGCTTTTTTTTTACTCGCACTGTATAGTCGCTAGTCAATGACTAATAATACTGATCATTTTATTCTTCTATGAATAGTTCCCCTTATGGTCAAAGACCCTTTTGAACAGTGACCCCCTCCCCGCGACAATTTGTTGCACCTCCGAAATGTTGAGGGTCTGCACTTAGCCTATATAGTACCCGAAAATAAATGTCTAATTAAAGGGAAACGAAACGCTGGAATTTTGGCTTGGAAACTGTTACTGATTAGTGCATAATTCTTGTCATTTCTAGTCGCATATTTCCTCTGTGATATTAATAATAATGGAAATAATCAATGTTTTTAAAACCAGTATCAACTGTTTTTAATGACCACTGCAGGCTGCCACGTTTTACAACGGTACTACGTACATGAAACGTCTTCTCAGCGCATCTGAGCGCGCACTAACAAAAGCGAGTTATGTAACCACTGTTGTTGAATATGCTGCAATGTCAGTGGTAACCCACTTTTGGATGTTAGTGCGAGGTCAGATGACGTTCCATATATGGTACAGTTGGAAAACATGGCAACTTCCAGTGTTCAGTCAAAACAGATGATAATTATAGTGTTCTCAAAAACATTGATTATTTCTAAGAGAAAATATACGACTAGAAGTGACGGGAATTATGATCTGATCAGCAACAGTAAGCGAAAATGCTAGCGTTTGGATCCTTTTTAAAGGGATCTAATTATAATAACATTGTCCAAAGAAAAAAAAATCTACGAGGTTCTCTCATGCATACAGTGTGTATCCGTATTACCTATAGAAGCATGGAACAGGTTTTTTTCTCTTAAATTTCCCTTTCGTTAAAAGAGATATTTACGATTGAAGTGTTCGGATTTTTAACTATCCATTGGATAGTCATAACTGTGTACGAAGTCAGTGCAATGAGTTAAGGAATATAATTTTGCATGTGTGCCCATAACCCGGCCATATAACATCCATTTAACGTAAAATGTGCACACGAATACCTAAGGATACATATCAAGTCTGTTCTGCAGACCCATACATTTTTGGGTACAGTCCGTTATTCCGAAGGTTCGTTATTCCGAAAGTTAGTTATTCCGAAGGTTCGTTATTCTGAAGGTTCGTTATTCCGAGGGTTTGTTATTCCGAAGGTTCGCTATTCCTAAAACGAAATCGGGTTCGTTAAAGGGAAAATTTCAAAAGTTGCGAGGTTATTGTCTTATATGAAAGAAAATGTCATTTAATAGCATGCCTGAAAAATTTAGGGCTTGAAATCTCTTTTTCGTGGAGTTATAGACCTAAAACTAATAAACCGTCGTCCAACAAACAATTGTGCATTATACGTATATTCACCCAGTGAGGAAGTTCCGTACAGGGATTCCAAGAAGTACCACAACGCTATGCGTGACCCCTACGTACGTGACTTGCGCTAGCTACGTGACCCGCACACACATACGAATAGCTAGCCTATCTAATAGGCATCGTGCTGTCTGGCAGGTTCTACCGGCAGTGTACTAACCGCGATATGCCTAGTTTGAGCGTGCAGCGCGAATGCGCTCCGCGCATCGGGTTCGAGATCACCGGTTTTTCGTCTCCATAACGCGATTAGTACTTGCCAGAAAGCTCAGACGCCTATCGGATAGGCTAACGAATAGCATGACCGCACACTAGGCAAAATAACCAAACCTCGCTTAAACTGACTACATGTAATTACATATTCTTCATTGTTGAGTTGTTTGTCCGTGACATACCTTTACGAATGTCGGCTTCACAATACCTTTTCAAGAATAAGTACAATATAAACTGGGCTCCAAAAGAAACTTATCACCTTTTCAGAGCGACACACATTAAAATCCAAAGCATACAAAGTAATCATAATTGTGCATAGATTAGCTATAATACTCCTTAGCAAGCTCATCTAAAAAAAAATTATGTTTGCTTTAGTCAACCAAGAATAAAATAAGGTGAAATCGCAAGAGGCAATTTTTCAAAAATCACAGAAACTGCTCACTTTCCGGGCACAGAGCTCGGTACGGACAATAGCCAGTCTAGTGGTTACATAACCCGCTTTGAAGTTGAATGAATAGCTATTGAAAGTTTTGAATAGACCGCCTTTCGTGGAGGTTCGCTGCGAGCAGTTTCTGTGATTTTTGAAAAGTGACCTGTAGTGATTCCATGGCATTTTTCTCTTTTTTGGCAAAAGCAAACTTTACAATTTTCAGATATATAATACTTCATAAGGAGAATGATAGCTTATCTGTGTCTAAATATGAATCAATTTGAGGCTATGGATTTTAGTGAGCGTCGCTCTAAAAAAGTGATGAGTTTATTTTGGAGCCCAGTTTAGTTGTGATATTATGCTAAATCAGTTAAACTCTTTTATTGACCGATAGACTGGGACGCATTCGTTTTTCATTCGTAGAATCCAAATTATAGGGCTGTTCGATCTGATTGTGTTTGTGTGTGTTTCATTCATCCCCATCCGTCAACTGGAAACTGTTCAGACGTTTTGTCAAAGAGGGACTGTCCCTTTAATCCGAAAATTAAATCAGGTTTGTTATAATACTATAATTTGTGTTTTGTTTATTGAATTTACAACCTGCATTAAGCATACCCCTCCCCCTTTCCCTCCCTTGGCCAGACCAATCAAACATTTAAGTTTATTTTATCTCTTTATATGAAATTATAGCATTATAACAAACCCAAATTCATTTTCGGATTAACGAACCCGATTTCATTTTAGGAATAGCGAACCTTCGGAATAACGAACCCTCGGAATAACGGTCCTTCGGAATAACGAACCTTCGGAATAACGAACCCGATTTTATTTTCGGACTATTAAACGAACCTTCGGAATAACGAACCTGATTTCATTTTAGGAATAGCGAACCTTCGGAATAATGCAACAAATGTTGGGAGTAACGAACCCTATTTCATTTTAGGATTAACAAACCCTCAGGTATACGAAATTTGCGTGTTCGGAATAACGAACCTTCGGAATAAAGAACCTTCGGAATAACGAACCTTCGGAATAACGAAGCGCACCCACATTTTTAGCTCATCCGGCCCGAAGGGGATTTAAAACTTCTACACAGAATCGTGAAATTCATTATATATGCTAATTTATGCAAATTTATTCGAAATCACAAAAAATGCTTCTTCTCCTTCATTTCTTGACCGATTTTGATTTGGTTTGCTTTATCTGGTAGAGCTAACTTTGGTACACTAAACTTCTACACAGAATTTTGAAATTTTTCTCCATTAATTAATTATGGTAATTTATGCAAATGTATTCAAAAAATTACAAAAAAAGCTTCTTCTCCTTCATTTCTCGACCGATTTTGATTTGGTTTGCTTTATCTGGTAGAGCTAACTTTGGTACACTAAACTTCTACACAGAATTTTGAAATTTGTCTCCATTAATTAATTATGGTAATTTTTTTTAAATTTATTTATTTATTTATTTATTTATTTATTTATTTTTATTATTTATTTATTTATTTATTTATTTATTTATTTATTATTATTATTTTTTTTTTTTTTACATTTTTTATTTATTTATTTTTTATTTATTTATTTATTTATTTTTTCCCATGTCCCTTCTGGGGCGTCAAATTTATATTTTTTTCACTCTATTTTTTTAAAAATTAATTTGTATGTCCCTTCCAGGGCATCACATTTTTATTTTTTGACCAGTTGAAAAGTGTACCACATGAAATTTGCGATATTTGATGTTGCGAGATGCCGGATGAGCGCTACGTCATTGACGTTCTGGTTATCACATTATATCGGATACATTTTTTAGACACATATTGCTACAGTTCCTTACAAGTGGAATGATAGAATACTAAAAAGTAATCTCTTTTATATTATAACCAAAGGCAGGGTAGATAAGTTCTGGTTTATAAGGCGCTTCAAGTCGTTGTTTAGCCGAAAAACTAAGTGTAAAATCTTTAAAAAGCACACAGTTTTAAGGACAGAAACAACTTTGTTTGGTCAAATCGGCTCAGAGACGGCTGAAATATATTTGGTTGAAATAATTGTTGGGGACCAACTTTTATAAAATAATTTAAGACAATATTGATAAATCCTACACATTTCTGACAATAGCATTTTGTTAGTTAATGATCTCTGTATTGAACCCAAAATTATTTTGATTTTTAAAAATGGTAGAAAATTAATGTGTCTGAAGGACAGCCCTGTAAATGTAAAATATATGTTTTTCTACCATTCAAGCGTCAATGAATTATGAATTATAACTGTAAGTTTGAAATGAAGTTCAAGTTTTAGTTACTAAAATTATGTTTGACCAGAACTGTACTATCCCTTTAAATAAAGTATAACTTTTATCTCTCCGATTCCGATGATAAGCAGTTCCACCCTGGATAAGGCAGGTCGCGAGGAGGCAAACTACACAGCCCGCGTTGATCTCGCTGCGGCCTACAGAGCTCTAGATTACTTCAATTACAACGAAGGAGTCGATAATCACCTTTCTCTAAGGGCCCCTTCAAGAATACGTGAAGAAGATGTAATGCTTCTTATTCCGTATGGGCTTCACTGGAAAGAGGTAATTAGCGATATTTATCATTTAATGGCACATCCTTACTCGGACCCTTTAATTGTGGGTTGTTTATTTTCATACTTATTATTTTGTACTCTTATTTTGTTGGTATTCATCTCAATACAGGTGTTGTTTCGTTGATTTATGTTGTCGTTTTTTTGTTTTGGGGGGGGGGGGGGTGGGGGTATAGTGGGGGCGGGGTTCCACTTCACAGTTCAAATCACCCACTCCCTACTCGATACACATTATATCCAATGTATACTTTAATAAGAATTAACCAACTATATTATAACTATTCAAAATTAATTGTGGCTCAACTGGTGCGAAAATTTGTATGTCTGGCTTAGAACTAGGGCGGAATTCGTTGACCCCCAGACTGGGAGTCGGTCCTTGTATACTGTCCCAGAAAGAATGATACAGTCGGAAAATAATTGTTTAAAATATGAAGGTGATTTTAAAAATATACATATTTTATACCATTTTAAAGGGTAAGCATTGTGCTTTCGGATTCTCTTAGTTTTCCCTTTAGCGAATCCTGAATTATGTCTCATTGTATACGAAAATACAGAACCCATTTGTGCCGATTTTCGTATTTCCCCTGAAATTTATTGCACAAATTAAAGTCTTCTCACTTCGCACAGTTTCAAGTCCAAAAATGCAAAAGCTCCCGACCGTGGGAGGGGGGGGGGGGGGGGGGGCACATCCTCCCCCTCCCCCCCCCCCCCCACCCCGCTCAGTCGCTTCTTTCCCTCGCAATATCCGACTGTGATGCGGATTTGGTTTAGCCCGCCAAAAAAAAGTTTTTGCTCATTACGCCACCGATTCAGGTAATTGTAAAAACATGTTTAATCACAATATTTAGCCAATTGAATAATTACTTAATACATGATCTCTCTATTTATTAATTACTTCAACAAAACATCACATGCATACTTTTGTATGAAAAATGTTGAACCAATTCCCTTTTAGAGAGCGCCCTGTTGTGTTTTAACGGCTCAATTTGAATGATAACAGGCTTTTTACTTAGTCATTTGTAATTTTCTATACCTTTCGAGCATGGTGGAGTTATACATATTAGTTTGTAATGTTATTGTGCTGGTTTTGGTTACTTTAAGCTGAAATAAAAACCATCAGGAGGCCAATTATTTTCCTTTAAAGGAACTACTGCGTCTAGATGGCCTAATTTTCACAATTCGGCTCTCTATATGTAATTTTTCCCGAAGAGAAAGAATTTGGCAGTCATTTCTCATGAAATCATTCAATTTTGGCGTAATTTGTAAATATCTAATTGTCCTGGGAACGCCCCTTTTAAATCGCCAAAATGTGACGTCATCTAAAGAACGGACTAATGAAATAAATTCTGTAGATGACGCGTCATGACGTAAGCCAATGAATTGTCAATCACATGTCGATCACGCTGCCGATTCCGGACCCTAAATGTGGGTGGGGCGTAAACTGGCTGCTAAGTGAGATTTGGCATCAGAAAACTAGTCTTAAATCACTACAGTGTTTATTTTCATGGATTTTTTTTCGGCAGACCTATGTTTCAAGTCATCAACTATGGAATAAGTGTCAAAGTAGGCTACGTTGTATTCTTTAGGTCCTTTAATCTGAAACCAAATATGTATATATAAAAAAAAACCTTAATACCTTAAAACAAACATTCCCGACTGAACCATACTTTCTGGGACATACTGTTTAGTCAATTTATAATTTGTTCAACACGCAGTACACTTATGGTGAATTAATGATTAATTATGCACTTGATTTCTTAGCAATATAATAATTACAAACGTGTCTAAAGAACCGAGTCAAATGGATTCCTGCAATATACATTATATTTGGCACACAATCATTGGCTGTAAGTAGTGACATACACCATGACTGTACACGTCTATCTATTTCTGTATGTATTTGTTTCTTTATTTCTTTCTCCAGGTTACCGCTTCCTGTCTGATCGGTGTGGACTTTCACACCGGGGAAGTGGTCGAGGGCGAGGGAAGTCCGGCCCCCACAGCCCCGTGCCTGCACGCACCCATTCACAACACCAGATACACACGCGATGGAATCACGGCTGTCATGCACACACATCAGCCACACGCCACTGCTATCGGTTAGTACATGTTGTTAAAGGCCAGGGGGTGTTTCACAAAGATCATAAGTTGAACTTAAAAAGTATGAAAAGCCATTAGTTTCTTTTTAAAAATTGGCAAGAGCCCCCAAGGCGCCCCCCCCCCCCCAAAAAAAATAAAAATTTGTTTTAAATGTCAAGTGAAATTTCCTTCCTAGGTATGCACCAGATTGCATAATTTCAAGTAAAAATTTGCAAAAGCTCCCTTTAATACCGTGCATGGGTGGACACCCACTTCCCATCAACCCCATCTTGATCCCTTCGCTCACTCGGGAATCGGTCTTGTCTATATACCTTGTTCATGTTGTATCATCAATAATGTGGCATTTGGTACACTGTTTGAACTGTATATCACTTTGCGTTTATTATGTTGGGGGTGCATATTTTATATTTATAATAGCGTATTGAAACTAAATAATATACATTCATTTTCAGGTCGGTAGAGACATAACCCACTTCATAGTTTTCCTTCCTAGGTATGCTTGGAGGGGGGGGGGCACACCCTTCCCCGCTCAGTCGCTTTGCTCCTTCAGGCTTGGTCGCTTCGCTCCCTCGCAAAGTCCCAGATTCACCGCTGCCTGGTGGTGATGTTTTGTTTGTTTGTGTGTGTGCTCATTACGCCACTGCGCACATCCAAATTATATCCATTATGATTTCATATCAGCATGCATGAGTGGCCCGGAGCCATTCCAGGTGGACTTGAGCCAGACTAGCATGCGGTACCTGGATATGATCGCATATGACGGAGACTACAGCGGGTTCTTGGACGCGACGGCGGAAGGCGAGCGAATGGCCAGGGTCCTAGGAGACAAGCACGTTCTGATGCTAGGTCAGCACGGGGTACTTGCCGTGGGCAGGAGAGCCTGCGATGCGGTCGACCTACTCTACTATCTGGAGCGATCGGCTCAGCTACAGGTGGGTCGGTTGATAATACGAATAAAACAGTCATTAGAAAATGGGAGATAGAAAGGCAATACGGAGAGGGGGAGGTGTTCAGTAGTAAATGGGAAGGGAGAACGTGGTGACATGTTGACGCCCCCTCCCCCCCCCCCCCCCAAAAAAAAAAAGAAAAAAGAAAAAAAGAAAAAAAGTGGAATAAACAAATTAATTAATTAATTAATTAATTAATACAAGATAAATAAATATATACAGAATATTCATCGCAATCGTTTTTCTTCTTAGCCAGAGTCAAGTTCCGCAAAATAATCCTTGACTCCAGTGTGTTGTTTGTTGTACCCTTTACAGCTCCTGGTCATGTCCTCGGGAGCTAAGGCCCTCTCAGCCACACCAGACGTCGTCAAGAGCGTTGCTGCCGATGACTGCTATGAGCACGGGGCTCAGCTTCACTTCGACTGCCTCAAGAGAATACTGGCCAAAGACGAGCCAAGCTTCATGAGCTAAATATTTAACTCGTATTTACCACACAGGCGTATGACACGAGGTTGTATCGATATTCTTGCCCGACCCGACCCCCGTAGTATATCAAATATAAGACTATTCTTCACATACAATACCCTCTATGAGAATTAAAGGGCAATGAAACCCAAGCAAAATGTTGCTTTCATAGTCTTGAAGAGATTAAGAAGTATAATTTCTGAAAGTTAGAGCATAATCGGGTAAGAAACAAGAAAACTATGGCTCTTTGAAGATGTCCATTTATTCCTATGGGGAACTCAAATTGGCAACGCACTCTGATAAGTGTGTGGACAACTCCCCATATGTTTTGTACACAAATGTTCCCATTTTTACAGTTTTCTTCATAGTCACATTTTTCCATTCCCCCAACTCATGATATGTTATGTATAAAAGCATTCTACAAAACATATGTTGAACTCGAACGAAGGGTAAACATAAATTTTGAGAAAATTGAACAAAACTGAAATTTTGTGTACAAAATGTATGGGGAGTTGTCCACAACTTTGCCAGAGTGCGTTGCCAATTTGAGTCACTCGAAGAAATGCATGGCTCTTTTCAAAGAACCATAGTTTTCTTATTTCTTGACCGATTGTGCTCAAATTTTCAGAGACTATTCATTATATTTAGTGTCTTATATAGTGCATACAACAATTTGTCTGGATTTCATTGTCCTTTAATAGCCCCTATGCCCCGATGGATCGAGATTCTTGCCCTCTCACCGGACCCCATGCCCCCCCCCCCCCCCCTGCCTCCGTAGGAATATTATTAAATTATTATAAAATCCCGTTGGAATCCCATTTTCTTTGCCTTCTTTTAATCACAATATATTTCTGGTCAGTTTCCCTATATGTTTGAATTAAGAAATTTATACACAGACTTTCCCCTCATTGGAATCAACATTCGCGTTTTCCGATGGAGAATCTTACCCCCAATCATCTGACCCCCGTATAGGGAAATAATAAAATGCATAATTTAAATCTTCACAGATTGTGCTACTGGAATGAACTTAAAACATAATTGTTCTCACTTTGTTTTGTTTTATTTGTAAGAAAAAATGGGTGTCCATTACAATATGTGTGGTATTTGTAGCTCGTATTGTTATTTAATATTGCAGGTTCTATTCCCGGACCGGGGTTCTGTTAGTCTCGTTTTCAGCAAAGTATTCACTATTTTCTATCATACAAGAACAATCTATTACATTTTCCTTCGTTACACAATTACACACTAAGTATAATTCTTATTGTTTATCATCTGCCTATTATCATAATCTCATATTTTATCGAACCAAACATCGGAAAAAGCATTTTTCAATTTCAAATTATTCGAAATTAACAACGTTTATTTGACTATAAATTAAAATATCTGCTTGACTTGTCATATAGCACCATGGAAAAATTATTCATTCATATTTATTTTAACTTTTTTTCACCAAATAATAATGTCTGATTATACAACTCAATACTAAACCACGATAAAGAACAATATAACACAAGCGCACTGTTGCTTTTAAAGAATCTAAGAGATTGGGAGGAATACTCTGAAAGTAAAAGCATATCATGCAAGATTTTCAAGAAACAAGAAAACAATGGCTCTTTAAAGATGACTATTTATTTATAAGGGGGAATCAAATTGGCAACGCACTCTGATAAGTTTGTGGATAACTTACTCCTCATATGTATTGTACACAAATGTTTCAAAATTGTTCAGTTGTCTTCATGGTCACACTTTCCATTCCCCGAACTTATGATAATAATTATGTATCTACAAAACATAATTATGTTGAACTCAACGAAGAGCATATTTTCTTTGAGGGTGTTGTCCACAACTTTGCTAGAGTGCTTTGCCAATGTTAGTTACTTGTAAAAAAATAATTGGTTATATAAACATAAAGAAAATTCATATTTTTCTCTTTTCTTTACCGACAGTGCTCAAACTTTCAGAGACTATGCATGCATCATTATACAGTTGTTAACTGGTGGTGGAGGGAACATAACGGAATATTCCATCCGAGGGATTTTAAATGCTACTGAGGGAAGAGTAAATAAGTCCCGTACGTCTCGGGACTTTACAAAATAATAATAATAAAACACACAAAGTATTATCAGAGAGTGTTTGGGTATAGGTATAAAAGATTTATCTGTGACAGGTGACGAAATATTAAATAATAATATGAACTTTGGAATGTTAATGAACACTACTTTTCTTTCTATGGAACATTCGGTTTATCCTAGTTATTTCGATGTAAAACATCGGTGTCTTAGTTCAGTACGTATAGAAAGATGAAACGTACAGGTCGGTCAATTAATTATAAATTCTTTAATTCTGCCTCATTATCACGGCGAGTGCAGCCAAGCTGTAATGATAAGTTGATAACACAAAAAATACGATGAAAATAAAAAAAAACACGTTTAAAGTAATATAGTTCTTTGTTTGTCTTTGTTTTCTTTTAGTTTTCTTTGTTTTCTTTTTTCTTCTTTTTACAACTAAATGCCGCAGAGTCGATGACTATAATGGAGAGTCATGAGTTTTGCTTGTTTAAATTTTGGGATATAGCTAGGCACTGGTCCGGCTCAGTTAATAATATATTAGTTTTTCATAGAAAACAGATAATTATTTCAAAAGCCATGAATCAGATTAGATCAGCTATGTTGATGATGAGTGTCGCCCTGGAAAGAATGTTCAATTGTTGGCTACATCACTGTTGCCAAAGAGTTCTGTGAAAATTGTCAATAATTCCCTCATCACTTACATTCAGTATTGAAAGGGATAGTTGAGAGGGCGCCGCATGAAATAATTTGTTTGAATGTGAGGTAATGAAAAACTGAGTGTCAAATATATATACAGTTTTAATTACAGAATCAACTTTATATTATCAAAATCGGTTCAGAGGCGGCTGAAATATTCATAATCATATCCATCAGGGGTGTCGATCCGTTTTTGAGATTGGGGGGGCGAAATTTGAAAAATTTTCCAGAGTGACCATGCACTGAGATCGGAGCTAAAAGCCCCACATTGGCATGCCCGGAAGTTTTATTATGCGCTCATTGAAAGTGTCTTGATGGCTCGAAGACCTGACTTTGGGGGGCACCCACATTTGGGGACAATAATGGGGGTCCAGGGGGCGGAGCCCCCGGAAGCTTTTAGATTTCAGACATTTGCTCCTAGCATGGGTGTTAAAATTGTATAAAATAGTGAACTATACTCATAACGTATTTTTAAAGGGCATAGCGAGGAAAAGACTGAGCCTTGCGTGAGATGGATCCACGTGATCATGTATAGGCCTACTATAGAGCCATCGATATAGTCTAGGGCATTGGGCTCCCATTGAACTAAGCAAGGGCGTCAACAATTTCTCAAAAGTGTAGGGGAGACATTGCGAGGAAGCGAAGCGACCGAGCGGGGGAGGGTGTGGGAGGGGGTCTCCCCCTCCCACAGTAGGGAGCTTTTGTATTTTTGGGCGTGAAATTGTGCGATTTGGTGCACACCTGAGACAGAAATTTCACGTAATATGAAGTATAATTTAGGTATGGAACCAAACATACATATAATGACAAAGGGAGGGAGACAATCTGCTCCTTTTTCAAATGTGGGGGGACATGATATTCCAATTTGATTTGCGTTCAGCGCATATGTGTACCGAGATTATTTTATTTTCTTTTGACGGTGTGCTATCTATAGAATGATGAGGGTTTAAAGGGACTTAGTAACATTGTCCAAATCCTCAAAATAAAATTGTAATTCTAGCGGTTCCTTTATACCTTGTTGTATTCGTATTAACAATAAAATCATGGGACAGCTTTCGGTTTTTCAAATTTCCCTTTCATTACAAAGATATGTATGATTGAAGTATTTAGATAAGAAAATCTCCGGGCGAGATTTTCATCCCTGTACAAAGTGAATGCAGTGAGTTGGTGAATATCACCCAATATCACTTTGCATTTTCGCTCATTACTTGGCCATACATTGTCCATTTGACCTGAAATTTTCACACAATACCCTGAGGACATATGAGATAACAACAGTATACATTGCATCAACCATTCATCAGTTTTTGCACATCTCAACAAAGTTACTAGATCCCTTTAATAAACTTCGTTTGAGGTGTGCGTTTGAGAAATTACGCTGCCCAACACATTTCAAAAGGTGAGTTCCCGCAACCCAAATGAAACCTGCAATATGAGAAACTGTATGCGCGCGAAGCGCGCGGCAAAAAAGAGATTTACAGTCCTTTTCAAACTAAAAAACGGCTATTTTGAAGATTAATTATTGATAAATGTGTCTTTCCCCTCTTTGGCATTATATCACTCGATTTTTTTCTTCCTCATTTTCGGAATTATTGGGGGGGCGAAATGATATGTTCGCCCCCCCAATATTTTCATTGGGGGGGGCGACCGCCCCCCCTGCCCCCCCAGGATCGACACCCCTGATATCCATTTTATTATTGTGGGGCCCCACAATAATTCAATAATTTTGAATCAGCTGATAAAAAAAAATGCTTACACTTTTTTTTTAAATGTACAAAATATGTTTTTAAATAGTCGTTGACGATCTCTAACGAAACATCACATGCACAATTGTTTTTTAAAATTAACAATTGGTGAAATCAATTAGTTTTTAGAGAGCGCCCTCTTGATTTTTAACGGCTCTTTAAAAAAAAATGATAACAGGCTTTTTGTCATTTTGTATACCTTTTGAGCATGATGGTGGAGTTGAACTATTAGTTTGTAATGTAATGTTGCAGGTTTTGGTTATAACATTCAGTTTGACCAAAACTGCACTTTAACTGCACTATCATTATAGGATTGCAAATTGCAATTGGCATAATAATTACGTAATTGAGTAATTGTGCGTAATGCTTTCCAGGGGCGGATCTAGCTTTTTGCTAAGGGGGGGGGGGGGGGGGTTGACCCAATGAC
>JBAMJV010008313.1:0-145756 GCA_037951105.1 Echinarachnius parma
CTCCCAGGTTTCTACGAGGTAACAACCGCCATCCACATGTGTGAAGAAGTGAATCTCTACGGGTTCTGGCCGTTTTCACACAGCTACATGGCCGGCGGGGTCGAGAAGGAAGTACCGTACCACTATTTCGATGACATGGAATATTCAGAAGCCGCCAAACGCGTTCACGCCATGGACGACGAATTTAGCGTACTGGCTCAGCTCCATGACTTGGGCGTCGTCCGCCTACACGTGGGGACCTGTTAAGTCCAACGCACACAGAGTCGACTCGACCCAATCCGACCAAGGAGGTACTAGTACCCAGGGGCGTCGATCCTGGGGGGGCAGGGGGGGGGGGGGCGGTCGCCCCCCCAATGAAAATATTGGGGGGCGAACATATCATTTCGCCCCCCCCAACAATTCCGAAAATGAGGAAGAAAAAATCGAGTGATATAATGCCAGAGGGAAAGACACATTTATCAATATTATTAATCTTCAAAATAGCCGTTTTTTAGTTTGAAAAGGACTGTAAATCTCTTTTTTGCTGCGCGCTTCGCGCGCATACAGTTTCTCATATTGCAAGTTTCATTTTGGTTGCGGGAACTCAGCTTGGATCAAAATTGGAAATCAAATTGGAATATCATGTCCCCCCACATTTGAAAGTGGAGGAGATTGTCCCCCTCCCTTTGTCATTATGTATGTTTGGTTCCATACTTATATACTTCATATTACGTGAAATTTCTGTCTCAGGTGTGCACCAAATCGCACAATTTCACGCCCAAAAATACAAAAGCTCCCTACTGTGGGAGGGGGACACCCCCTCCCACACCCTCCCCCGCTCGGTCGCTTCGCTTCCTCGCAATGTCTCCCCTCCACTTTTGAGAAGTTGTTGACGCCCTTGCTTAGTTTCATGGGAGCCCAATGCCCTAGACTATATCGATGGCTCTATAGTATACAGGATCACGTGGATCCATCTCATGCAAGGCTCAATCTTTTCCTCGCTATGCCCTTTAAAAATACGTTACGAGTATAGGTTCACTATTTTATACAATTTTAACACCCATGATATATAGGAGTTGCAAATGTCTGAAATCTAAAAGCTTCCGGAGGCTCCGCCCCCTGGACCCCCATTATTGTCCCCAAATGTGGGTGCCCCCCAAAGTCAGGTCTTCGAGCCATCAAGACACTTTCAATGAGCGCATAATAAAACTTCCGGGCATGCCAATGTGGGGCTTTTAGCTCTCTCAGTGGTCACTCTGGAATTTTTTTTCAAATTTCGCCCCCCCAATCGCAAAAACGGATCGACGCCCCTGCTAGTACCTCATCCAGGCCCAATCAGTCAAAGCCGATTAAACCAAGGAGGTACTAGCTATAGTACCTCCTTGATTAAACGGGGTCTCTATTCATAATGGTCGCTATTCATAATTCAGAAAAAATTCAGAAAAAGGGTTCACTATTCATAAGGGTCATGTTCACAAGGGACGCTATTTTATAATCCTATATGTAAGGGTCGCATATGCATAATTCACATTGAAGGTCACTACTCATACGGGTCGCTATATAATACGAAATCAGGGTTGCTATTCATAATGTTAGAAAAGGGTCAATATTCATAATACAATAAAGTCAGGACCGCTATTAAAAACGATACATTCATAATACTAAATCCGGGTCGCTATTCGAAAAAGGGCCGTCGCTAGACACCCTGTTAAGTGGATCCTATATGGCCAAGTTATGAACGAAAAAGCAAAGTGATATTTGTCATCTCATATTGCACTGACTTTATACACAGCTACAACTTTCCAGTGGATAATTACAAATCTGAACACTTCAATGGAATATCTTTTTAACGAAAGGAAATTCGACAAACCAAAACCTGTTCACTGCTGCTATTGGTAATACAACTCTAATAGGGTGTGAGAGAACCACTAGAGTTCTAAGCAAATTTTGGGGATTTTGACAAAGTTACTAGATCCCTTTAAAAATACACAAAACATACAGTATTTAGGTCAAACAAACAAATATATAAACAGAAGTCAACATGCATTTGATGTAGTTTGCAAGGCCACTATACGCTCTAATGTAAGTTTTAAATGAAAACAATTATTTTGATTATATAGGTATGGGTAAACACTTCGAAGTTGAAATGTTGTAATTTAAGTCTCTTGTTTTTCTTTCTTGTGTAGAGTATTTTAGAGCTAGTTTTGAATTGTGTTACTTGTAATTCATTAACTGCCATTGATTTATAAAAGTACCTGTTCGTTTTGAAAGATCACTCTTCATTTGACTTTATACATACTATCATTGTTATTCAATTTCAAACATAGGGAAACTGACCAGGTCGAAATATACAGGGTGGCCCAAAAAAAAGGAACGGGGCACTTCCCAAAATATAATACCACAATGTTTATGTTCATCGGATAGGGTGTCCTTTCCAATGAAAAACTATACCAAGAACAGTAATTTGGGTCAGGTCGTTTTCGTTTAAGGACGCAGTGAGTGAGACCATGTCTGGTGCCGATTTATGTCGATTTCGACCTAGTCAATGCCAGTTTAAACGCACTCCTTGCCCGTAATACCATTCAGCGACCATGCCCATTCTCTCGGCACACGGCTGAGTGCACACTAACAATAGTGCGCGATGCTCAACGCTATGAACGGCGGTTCGTGCGATTCATCAAGCGCTGGCTCAATACAAATTGACAAAAAAGAGAACCTGACATGGTGTCACTCACAGCGCCCTAAAACAAAAACTACACGACCAAATTGACTGTTCTTGGTATCGTTGTTCATTTGAAAAGACACTCTTTCCGATGGACATAATACATTTGTTATATTTTGGGAAGTGCTCCGTTCCGTTTTTTTTGGGCCACCCTGTATAACATAAATGAACAATGAGCAAAAACAAATTGGGCTTTCCCAGGATTCAAACCAGAGACTTCTGGAGATCTCAGGTTCAAATCATGGGGAAGCTCAATTCGGTCTTTGCTCATTTTTAAAATGTATAATGTCATTGTTTCTAAGAATCTAATGTTGTTTTTGTACTTATACACAGGCTGAACAGCAGTCTTTTCTTTTTTTAATTCTGCTGAATTGGGTCAATCCCCTGTTGCACTTCATTGTTGTATTCATTGTTGTGATTTCGGAAATAAACAAACAAACAAACAAACAAACAGGCTGATCGTGCATGCATCAGTAGACACCATTATGATGTAAATAACAATTAGTTTCAGAGCCTTTTTTTTTTTACACATTACTTTAAGGTTGTCATGTTAGCCCCCCCCCCCCCCCCCCACTGATTTTGAAGTTGTTCAAAATTCCATTCAATTTGATGTTTCTGTGGTCTATTCATATGTAATTGTGTTATGTGTTTTATCTTTGTACATAAACTCATGATTGTATATTTTGTATTGCTACTGGATTAAAGAAATACATATACAATAACAAGATGGACTTGTAGTACAGTTATTTTAATATAAATCTCTATTCATGAATTGTTCTTTCAAAATTATAAATTAAAGACAATAAAGCTCACAGTGATAATTAGCGTAGTCAAAACAGTAACTCCAAGTTACCTTAAACAAATGCTTCAGAAGCTTAAAAATCTAATGAGCAAAATCATACTCGGTAACAAAAAATTGCAAGCGCAGACCACAACTCCTGTATGATAGAACAGTCAATAACACAGTTTATCAAATGATCTTATCTTTTTAAATAAGTTCTTGATTAATAATCTCTTTCTCTTGGTACAGTTCTGTCACGGCTGACATGTAATATATAAGATGATAATTTGACACAGAATTTCCAGCACCGTTTTTTAAAAACATCCATTAAAAAACATAAATTCATTCATGTACCAATCATGATTTAATCATGAGGTATTTCCAAGAACTTTTTCACACATGTTTTGTACATTATCCAAAAAAAAACAAACATAAAATGTATACAAAACAGAAACAGAAACTTCAATTCATGAAATAAAATAAAATAAATTATACATAAACAGTACAATATTATATTACTTTATAAAACCTAGTGACATGCCAAACACTGAGGTAGTACATTCAATACAATTAGCTGGATTCGCGTTCAAGAGGTGGAACTTCTTTTTTAACTAGCTCTGTTATAACAAGGTATCTGATATAGCGAGGTAATTTCACAGGTCCAGCCCTGACGCAATAAGATATTTGTGACAGGATATAGCAGAACCCAGCCTGCACTTGTCTGTAAAAATCAAAATTGAGATTTCAAGCCATGTGAAAGACCTTGTGACAAGCTTTCATTTGATGCCTTCTTCTTTAACATTGGACAATATTTGAATATTTGGCAGAGATTATGATTGTTTCAATTTTCATTATGTGAATTATAATGCCCATTTTTTTTAAACACGAGCTAACGACAAGTGCAGGGTTTTGCTATATCCAGTCACATATTTGAAATAACGAGTTAATACATTCAATGGGTCCAAGGTGCTCATTGTAATGAGGCTTCACTGTACGTGGACCTTGTAAGGGTTTAACAAAAATTGTTTTGTCTTGGATCTGAGAAAGCTCTCACTGGCTGAATTAAAAATCAAATCTATCGATGGGTAATAATTCAAGATGGATGCAGAACCTTATAAGGATATCTCATTTCTGAAAAGGTGGGAAAGGAGCATTGCTCAAAATCCAGTACAAAATGTTACATACATATTATAACTACTGCTAAAAATTAAAGAACCAAAAACTGTGTCAAATTCAACCAAAATCACTTGGAGTTTTCACATTTCTCATGTGCCTTGTTATTTGGCTTATTGTAACAGCTAGAAGAATGAAATGGGTTGTGATTTTAAAAATGTCTCCCTGATTATGGAGATATCTATGATTGAATGAAAAGCATTCCGGATTGACCCTGGCCAGCTAGGCCACCAGTACAAACCATCTTCCACCTGACGCTTAAAGGGAACCACCAACTAAAAATAATATTCTTATTAATGACATGTAATAGTTTTAGTAGCTAGTCCATTCTACCAACAATTAAGTTCAGGCAAATTATATAATTGAAAAACCAATCACGATACAATAATAATTGAGCCGCGACACGAAGAAAGGGCCCTTAGAGCTGCTGAGTCAATATGCTATAAATCAACACAGATTTGAAGTCGCGCTAACAATTCATGTGACGCGAACGTGCGAAATAGTGCATGCATGCAAGCAGCGCAGTACTTCACAGTTCACACTACATGTGACAACAAGCAGTGTTCACATCGGTGCGGCAGCTAGAAAAAAAAAAGCAAACAAAACCTGGCTTACGCTGCATGGAACTTTCAATCATGGATGAAACGATAAGAAAAAAATAAATATTAAATTGTAGAAAAAAACTTGATACGTTTAGCTTTACATAGGGGCTTTGATGATTATGACTGAGTGGAGCTCACATTCCTGCTCATACAGAGTCTAAAAATCTAACCAGTCCAAAGCTTTGAATTTTTGGTTGTCCAGTTAATGTATTTCGTTGACATAGCCTAGCTACGATACACATACTAATACGTGAAATTAATGTTAAAAGCAGTGTACCTCATTTTCAAAGCTACAGCATTGTCGTTTGAGATGAGAAAATGAGTTGTTTATATATCATTTGCCATTTCCATCATGTAAAAATCTAGCTCTAGATCTACTATCGATCTTGACTAGCTTCACAACTTAGTAAACAAATACAAAATAGCGAGCAATAACATGTTCAAATATGAAGCAATGCTGAAATGAAGTACACTGCCTTTGTTGAATGTAATTTGTAGTTTTACATATTGCTAGTGGAGCAATTTCTAAACGTCTGCGGCCCAGACTTGTCAATCTTCATGAAGGAGAGGACACTCAAGGGCATATTCTCCATGGGGAGGCTGGCAGAACAGTTCATCAAAGCAAAAGGGGTACCATTCACCCGTTGTTCCAGACAAGACCCTCCAAGACACCAGCAACCGGGAAATGCAAACAAGAATAACCTGAAGGGGATGGACCGACCCATGACCAGTCCACCCGGAAAGGGTGAACCGACCCCTCCCCCACATACCTGTTTCATTTGCAATCGCAGGGGACACATGGCAAGAGATTGTAACTTTCGCTAGCCGCCAAACAAGACTGCGGGTCTGGAAGAGGTGGGTGAGACACCTCAAAGTGAGGTTTTCTATCAAAATCTAGGACCTGGGAATGAGGCAGAGTATCAGCTAGACGACCAGGAGTATAAGGACCCTGGGGGAAACCAAACCGAAACCGGAGCTTTCTTAGATTCCCCACACAGCCTGGGTAGGTGTTGCAAAGAGGAAGACCACGTGGTCTTGCGCTGTGGAAATCACCTTCCCATCTTGATTGCTGAGCATGTAGACGATGCCCGAGCCGCCACATGACGGTGGCTGCAGGACTGGTAGGTGTTTCTGTTTTATGGGACAGTGGTTGTAGTGGTGTAGTGGTCCGCAGAAGCTTGCTGGGCGAAGGACAGCTCACCGGCACTTGACGGCGTTCGTGACCCACAAGGGAATGTTCCAGTATCGGTGCATGCCGTATGGACTGTGCTTCGCACCAAGCGCATTCCAGAAGATCATGTCCTCCATCTTGACCGGAATCCCAGGAGTACTGAACCTTCTCGATGATGTTGTGATCTGTGGCGCGGATCGCAGGTTGCGCGAGGTCATGACTGGTGAAGCACAACCTCACGCTCAACCAGGACAAGTGTGCAATGTCAGCTTGGGAAATCGACTTCCTCGGGAGTGACGCCGATGCACGACAACATGTCATCGCAGGTAGTGAGCGCCCGATCGCATTCACACCATCGGAAACCAAACAAAAGCACTCAACAGGTGAACGTGAAGCTCTTGCCTGCATCGTTGCAAGTGAACACTGGCATGTTTACTTGTACGGCAGGAAATTCACTCTGCGTACGGATCATCAAGCTCTGACGCTACTCGCAACTTCAGGATCTGGTCACCGACCTCTACGCATCTCTTGGTGGGCGGATAGACTACACCAGTACGACATCGACGTCAAGTATGGCGCAGGGTCGCGTAATCACGTCGCAGACATGCTCAGTTGCGCAGACGTCACGGGAAGCGATCACGATCACGGATCTACGTGCGACATGGAAGAGTTCGTGAACGCAGTCATGACCAACGCGAGGAACTCAAGACTGCATCGCAGCAAGACGCAGTTCTCGAGCGAGTTCGATTCTACATCACTGCAGGATGGCCCAATCAAGTAGCGGAAGAGCTAGTCGCATACCATCGTGTGTGCGAGAAGAGCTGACGATATTCGACGAATACGCGGTCGCGCGCAGAACTAGAGAAGTGATTCCAGCCGCACTCAAGCAACGCATGTTGGAGATCGCACATGAGGGACATCCAGGAATCGTGAGAATGAAGCAAAAGTGCAGGGAATGCAT
The DNA here is from genome assembly GCA_037951105.1 of Echinarachnius parma. NCBI lineage: Eukaryota > Metazoa > Echinodermata > Echinoidea > Clypeasteroida > Echinarachniidae > Echinarachnius > Echinarachnius parma. The sequence continues at coordinate 7,390 of JBAMJV010008313.1, forward strand.
TTGGTGGCCCTTCCATAGACAAATGCGTGGAACAGCATGTGAAACATTGCAAAAGCTGTCATCTCAGCGAGAAGGCAGGGAATACCCTCCCTGCTCCGCTTACTGCCTACTCCATGGCCCCAACGACCCTGGGAAGAGTTGCAGGTCTGCAGGACTGCTCTTTGGTTGGAGATGGCAGCCAAGAATGCTCGCGAGTTGCATCGATCGCAGGAGTCTGCGTCTGCGGCCAGTGTTCACAGCCAGAAGGGTTATACTCCACATAAACAGAAGTCAAAGTTCAAGGACAAGGCAAAACAGTTCGCGCACAATCCTCAACAGGGGATGAATCGGAACTGCTACAGATGCCAGGGGTCAGGACATGTGCCGAAAGATTGTCCATTTAAGTCTGCGCAGTGTTACAACTGTAAAATGAAGGGACACATTGCAGCATGGTGGCAGTCTAGTGGTGGCAGAGGGAAAATTCATAACCTACGACAAGATGGTGATGATTCGTCTATGTCCATGTATTTTTTTCACTCCACCGACAGGACTGATGCAAACTTTGAGACAGACATGCTGGTTCACGACAAACAATGATAATAGACACGGCTGCCGATTGCACTGTCATTGGGAGAGATAATATGATGAGCTCAATTCCCCTTCGTCTGTGCAGAGTTGGACTGCAGACATATTCCGGAAAGGCCTTGGATATGTGCGGCCAATTTGAACCGAGCGTCACCAAGAAGCTCAGGTTGACAGGTATCCACTTCCGGTGATAGATAATATGTTTGCCCAGGTAGGAGAAGGAAAGATCTTTACTACTCTAGACTTATCACATGCCTATCAACAGGTAGTACTGGGGGAACAGTCCCGCGCCTACACTACTATCAACACTCACATGGGACTTTTCCAGTATAACCGGCTTCCTTTTTGGGATCTCCTCTGCACCTGGAATCTTTCAACGGTCGATGGACACTCTGCTACAAGGCCTCCCTGCGGTAGTGGCATATCTTGACGATATCTTGGTTTCAGGAAGGAATCAAGAGGAGCACGACAAAAACCTAGAAGGGGTGCCTCAGCTATTCCAGGCAACCGGAGTGCGTTTGAGGAAGAAGTGTGTGTTCAGCGCTTTAGACGTTGTCTACCTAGGCTACAAGATCCACGCACGAGGACTTCATCCAGTGGAAAACAAGGTGCAAGCAATTCTGGACGCACAGTACAGCAGGATGTGGAGGAGGTGGATCCTGAAACTGTGGATGAGGCAGAGTTGTGCTCGCAGGCTTCAACACAGGATGAACTGAAGACAGAAATCCAAAGTAAGCAAGGCAGTGGGTGTGGGTGCATTGGTATTAACCACTACCAGAAGCTGGATGCCTCCATGGTGTACGACCATATTTCATCAATGCTGGAACTAACCAAGTGTGGACATGTTTTGTACATCATGGGAAAACTGACTGTGAAAGCATCCAGTATTGCTTCTGGTGATGTCAAGAGAAAGCGCTATGGGTACAATTTCAATGGACAAGAGGTCTGCAAAAGCTGCTTCTTTTATGTACACAATCTTGGAGAGAAGCACCTGAAAAACTTGATCAAACACATGTCTTCAGAAGGTATTACACCAAGGAGTCATGGAACTCTGGCAAAAGGCCTCGACATGCCATGTCATTTCAGGATGCATCTCGCATCGTGAACTTCTTGGTGGAGTATACCAGAGAAAATGGTCTTCCTCAGCATGCAGCTGCTCATGGACGTGACAACCACCAGCCTATCATGCCAGCCAAAATGACCAAAGAGGAAATGTTCAAGCTGTATGTGGAGGCTTGTACTGATCGAGGCAGGTGATCCCCACGTCCAGCGCACATCGTTTAAGGACACATGGAATTCTGTTTGCCCCCATATACAGGTCTCTAAGCCAAGGAGTGATGTCTGCCATGAGTGTGAGATAGGGAAGAAAGAGGTGGCTGCTGCTAGAGGAGAGGAAGGGGTTCTCGCTCTCACAGAGAAGCTATCACTGCATCTCAACAGGGCTAAGGAGGGCCGTGACTACTACAACAAATGCATGAAAGACGCACAACTTGAGACAGATCTCACATCAGACTCGGCCCCCTCCCTTGTACGAGACTACTTATGAACTGCAATCATTTATTGTATCTGGGAGCAGGCCCTGCGATGCGAAGGTCATAGATCACAGTGAATAAACAAGCTTGAGTTAAAGCAAACATTGCGATTATTTGTTTGGATTTATTTCATTCGAATCCAAGTCAAGGATCTGACAACGGTGAAGAGGATGAACTAAATATTAAGAACAAATTTTTGAACTGTTCAGATGGCCGAAATGTCCGGAATAAAAGGCTCGAGTCCGTTTGACCCAGTTGGAGGCGCCGCTGTCGTGAGTGAATGGTGGGGCTGCTGGTATGAGGAATTGAAAGCATACGCGGACAGCCTTGGACTGTTCGTCGACGGGGCAGCGCCGGGGCAACTGACACAGTGGAGAGCCCTGATGCTGTATACTGCTCTCTGTTAGAGACTTACTAGCTTCAGGGAAGGTGGCTATGAAAGATCAGGAGGAATTCTTCAAGTCAGTTCGCAGGTACTTTGTTACTGTTTCCGACTACATTATCAAGTCATTTCCTCTGAAGGATGAAGTTCTCATGAATGCTTGTGTAGCAGATGTTATAAAGAGATTGGACACCAAGTTCTCTTCTGTTGCTTTCTTTGTAAAGAGGGATCACCATATGGAAGAGAGCTTTGATCAAATAGAGATAGAGTTTGATCTAACTTACTAATACTTTCCTGAGACATTTCATTATTAATCAAATCCTAAATAGTTGATCAATAATCTTGCTACCTGCTGCAATTCATATTTGATTTGTTTGAAATATCTGACACTTGTTTCTCTTTTAATTGGTTTATAATGTCAGTTAACAGGATTGTGGCTCATATTTCCATGAGTATCCAACAAGAAAGAAACAAAAACGGGATCAGAAACTGAAATCTTTGAAAGTCATTAACATTAATTTTCAAAGTATCAAGAACAAAATAGAAGATCTGACTGTACTCATTGATACAACCAACCCTTCTATCATCATTGGTACAGAAACCTGGCTTAACTCTACCATTACAAACTCATATTCCCCTCCAACTATGAAGTCATTTGTAAAGATAGACAAAATGGCTATGGGGGAGTATTATTGGCCATAAGGAACGATCTTATCTTTGACGCGATTCAAAGTGTTTGTCTACCTGGACGATTGGCTGGTTGTGGGTCCCTCGGAGGTGGCTCTGCATCAGCATGTGGCAGAGGTTTTGTCACTGATCAGGTTCCTCGGTTTCCTGGTCAACGAGAAGAAGTCCTCGTTGACTCCGTCTCAGCTTCCCGTGTATCTGGGGCGGAACTCGATCTGTTGGCTCGGTTGGCCCGGCCGGCAGCTCATCGAGTCGTGGCCCTGCAGACCATTCTCCAGCGGCTCCAGGCGAAGCGGTTGTCTCCGGCAGAGTTGTGGCAGGTTCTCCTGGGCCACCTGGCCAGTCTGGTCGATTTAGTTCCGGATTGCAGATTTTTCATGAGACCGGTTCAGCTGTTCCTGAGGAATCATTTTCACCAGGCTGTAGACTCTCCGCTTCGTCAGGTTCCCTTCACCGTTCAGGCCTGGGAGGCGTGCGAGGTATGGGCGGATGCCCAGTTCCTCTGCCAGGGGAAGCCGTTCCAGAGCCCTCCCCCGCGATTAAAAAAAGCAGTTATGTGGGTTGGCGGTGACTTCAACCTACCGGACATTGATCGGTTGTCGCATACCATCAGTGGTCATAATAATGCATAAGGTGTGAATAACTGGTTCCTGGATATGACACATAATTGCGCTCTTCAGCAAATGGTCCAATTTCCAACACGAGGAAACCATACCCTGGATTTTTTTATGACCAACCGTCCGTCACTTGTTGAAAAGTGCTCACCACTACCAGGTCTTGGAGATCACGACATTGTCGACATAGACACAGATTTCACAGCCAAGAGACGTAAGCCTGTAAGGAGGAAAGTGCTTCTTTGGAAAAGAGCGGTACCTCGAGGAAATAAGGCAGGAATGCCTAGCATTTCAACATCACTTCCTTGACACCTACAACGAGGGAAGTTCCGTCATTGAAATGTTGGAGGAGATTAAGTCTAATCTGCACAAGTTAGTTGAGGAGCATGTTCTGTCGAAAATGACAACAAGGCGTTTCAATCAGTCATGGATTACCACTGCAGCGAAGAGGCTTGCTTAGAAAAAGAAACGTGCCTTCAAACGCGCCCGATCTACAAAGAATGCTCAGGATTTCCAGCGGTACAAGGATCTAAAAAAGGCTACAAGTACAGCATGCAAGGGAGCCTACAACAACTACGTCAGTAATCTCATAAACCGTGAAGCAACTTCTAGACGTTTTTGGAGTTTCATCAACAGCAAGAGAAATGACACAAAATGACACGAAAGGACAATCACAGATAGCAGACAGAAGGCAGACTTGCTGAATGATCAGTTTACATCTGTGTTTAATAAGGACGAAGGCATGACGACTCTTAAACTATCGATGGGTAATAATTCAAGATGGATGCAGAATTTTACAAGGATAACTCATTTCTGAAAAGGTGGGAAAGAAGCATTGCTCATAATCCAGTATACAAATGATGCACATGCATGAGTGGATCGGTAAGAATTGGATGCATGAGTTTAAACTTTGGAATGGGTTTTAGACCATTTCCAAAGTTTAGAGTGCATCCAATTCTTAACCGATCAACGAAATATGCCTGTGCAGCATTTGTTTTATAAAATGGGCGCAAAAAATGTGAAAATCAAACTTTTTCTCAGTATTGTAATGATACGGAAGATCGTTAATTTCTTATTTGTTACTTTATTGTGACGTCATAAGCGAGAGTTGAGAATCTCGGTTTTGCCTTGATACCAAGAGAGGGCGCCGTGAATTTATGCTGCTAATTTGTGAAGTTTGGGACATTTGTCACCCGGAAACGCTACTGATTTTGTTCATGTTTTAGAAGGCCCAATGATATTGAACCTCTGCTTTCGGCTGCAATTGACGTCTGCGTGGTATCTTTTCATGGGTGTCGCGTCGGTGGTTCGGGTGGTCAGTAGTAGCGCAACGGGGACTTGGCTAGTTATGCATCACATCAAGTTCAATATCAGCGCCTGAGCAGCACTATGAGTGAGGTCGATCAAGTGACTGTTTTATCAGAAGAAGCACAAGTCCAGCTGGAAGACACAGAAGTCAAGACATCAGAGAAGATGAATGACGATGTCAAGGTCAGTGGTGTCAAGGTTGATGACATCGAGGTGGATGACGTCCAGCCAGAAGATTCTGTGAGCCAGGCTGGACGAAGTGGTGCCAGCTCTACCACAATTAGCACAGCAAGAAGGACTGCTGCTGCAAAGAAGGCTGCGCTTCAAGCTAGAGCCCTAGTTTTGCAGGATCAGCAGGAATTAGAGTTGCAGGAGTTCAGACTGAAGCAGAGGCTTGCAGACCTGAAGCTGGAGGCAAAGACAGCAAGTGCAGAGGCCGAAGAGAAAGTCTATGCAGAATTTGAACTTCAAGATGACACACTCCTGTATCCAGTTACCTCAACAGATAAACTGATACTCGAGTTGTTAGCACAAGGCCAACGCCAGCAGCAGAGGCTGCTGGAATCGGTGTCTCTTCCCCATGCCGATCTCATCTCATTTGACGGAGACCCCCTTAAATATCATGAATTTTGGAGGTCTTTCCAAAATAGTGTTGGCAACACATCTGTGGAGGACGCAGTAAAGTTAACCCGCCTTCTTCACTACTGCACAGGTAATGTGAAGAAAGTCCTGCAGCCTTGCGCAATTTTAGAGCCAACAGAGGGCTTCAAGAAGGCCAAGATTCTGCTGAAGGAAAGGTTTGGTAATCCTGTAGCTATTGCAGATGCCTGGCTGAGAAATATAACAGATGGAAAGAGGATCGGCCCACAAGACGAAGAACCAGGAAAGAAGGCAGGCTACCTTCCATTACAGATCTGGTAGCATTGGTGCAGGAGGTTTCTGATGAAGAAAATGATCCTGTTTTTGGAAGACTGATGGCGAGGGACTATGGCAGCAGGCCTATCACCTGCACATGTTCCCTGCCGCAGTGTGAGTGGGGATCAGATACTAACTAGGCCACACGTGTTGTCTTATCTAGCTGTATGTAAGCCTACATCAGAAAATAACCATGGAAAGTTCCCCCAAAAAGAGAAAGCAAACATCAGTGAAAGACTTTTTCAGGTAGGCCTACAGTACTGTGCAATTGCGAATGCGAATGCGAAGTGAAGTGCGTATTATAATGTGCGTAATTTGCACGTGCGAAGTGAAGTGAAAGTATTTCGCACCTGCGTGTCAAAATACAATTGCACAGTACTGTACATGGTATCCCAACTGTGAATACAATGTGACTTGTTCTTTTCTTAGAAATCATGATTTTGTGACTCGGTCGGTGATAATAGCTTTCAAGCAGTTTAGTTCCTAGTACTCACCGAGAACTATAGCCTGCCTATAGATAATACTGGCGTAGCCTACTGCCAGCGTGATACATTACTATAGAAGCCTATAGCTTTAATAATAGTCTTAGATGCCTGATCTATCGTCTGTACTACAGTGGCAGTTACAATTTATTTTATACTTTGTAGATTTGCGTCTTCTGGTGGTGGGGATGAGCAAGCTGCACATACTAGCCATGACACTTCACCTAGTCTGACACCTGATTATGTCTCTCACTCTCAGCCTCAGGCTGATACTGTTGCTGCTTCATGCACTGTAACTGAACTGCACCTGCACTCGGACATTCCTGGTGATGGGACCTCCCCCACTGTCACTGATCACACTAATACCCCTCAAGACAGTGGTTCAGTATCCCAGAGTGACCCAACCCAGGCTAGAAGCACTAGGGCTACAGGAACAGAGCTACCATACCACTGGGACATTGGGTTGTTGGTGACTGGGCAGTCGTCTGTTGTCACTGACAGTGATCGCTATCACTACTTGACACACAGCTACCAAGGAAGAGAGTTTGTAACATATGAGGTCACAAAGAAGGGCAAGCGAATCCCGCTCAGCTTCCAAGAGTCATGGCTCAAAGACTATGAGTGGCTGTCATACTCCCCTTCACAAGGTGGAGGCTACTGCAAGTACTGCGTCTTGTTCAAAGCCAAGTTGGGCAAAGGAGTGCTTGGAACCCTGGTGAAGACCCCATTCAAGAATTTCAGCAAGGCCAAGGGCAAAGAGGGCTGTCTCACAAACCACGACGCACACAAATACCACCATGATGCAATGGTGATGGGAAAGGCATTTCTGGCCACATACACCAACCCTGAAGCCAGAATTGACACCATTATCGACAGAAAGGGCCAGGCGCTCTCCGATAAGAACATGCACATCCTCTCAGTGATTGTAGATACCGTCAAGCTGTGTGGCATGCAGGCACTACCGTTACGTGGTCACAGAGATGACAAAACAGCAGACCCGCTCACCAACCGAGGAGTCTTCAATGCAGTTCTAGAGCACGCTGCCAAATGTGACCCGATCCTCCGGGAACATTTGGAGCAGGGAAAGAAGAACCAACAGTACACATCATGTGTATTTGGTCAAATGACAGTAGTAACAATTGACAATTTTTCAATCAAGTTACAAGTCTGCTAGATAAACTTTGGTGATATACATTGTATGCTAGCCATCTTATTGTTTGTTATTATGGCACTTCTATATCCACTGTTTGTACTGCATGTTCTCAATTTGCCCCATGGGTATGATAAGACAAAGTGGTATTGCACAAGGAGTGTAACATCACAGCATGGCATAACTGAGTTTGTTTATAAGGAATTCACTGTAACTGAATAACATCATTAAATGTATGTTTTGCTTCAGGGTTGTGCAGGGTGTGTTACGTCGGACCGGTCTTGGACCTTTTGGGGAATTGTTCGGAAGGAAGCGATGTCACAGATGGCATCCAATGTCAGTTTGATTGCAATACAGGCTACACGTTAGTCTCAGAGCCTGCTTCAACCTGCAACTCTGATGGCCAACTCACCTCGCCACCCATGTGTCAGAGTAAGCGCATGTTACCTCTACCTCTACCTCTACCACTACCCCCAATCCAATGGTTTTGTGGAAAGAGCCATACAATCGGTGAAGCACACTATGAAGAAAGCTAGGGAAAGCGGTCAGAGCATTAGCATGGCTCTTCTGTGTCATAGAGCAACGCCAGTAGACAGCAGCATTCCAAGCCCCGCAGAAATCTTGTATGGAAGAAAGCTCAAGAGCAACCTTCCTATTGTGATAAAAAACGGGGCAATTATTTAACACACAAGGAGCAGACCTACAGAGAGACAGAACCAGCAGAAGCAGCAGTTTGCAGTAATCAAGGAAAATGGTGAGGCGCTGCTTAGCCGAGAAACAGCAGCAGCCATAGGCGTGCTGCGCATTGGCCCGAATGTCATGCAGTGACGTCATACCAGGGTTTGCAGGATGAGTTTGCACCGGTATTCCAGGGGGTTGGAAAGCTGAAGGGGCATCAAGTAAAGCTTACAATTGATGACAACCTGACACCCAAAGCTCAACCGGTACGCAGAACACCATTTGGACTGCGGAAAAGGTTGAAGATAAGATCCAGGAACTGGTTGACCTGGATATCATCGAGCCGGTGGAAGAGCCGACACCTTGGGTGAGTCCAGTAGTCATTGTACCAAGACCCAATGGTGACATAAGACTCTGCAAAGACATGCGGAGAGTAAACAAAGCTATCCAGAGGGAAAGACATCCGATACCTACTGTAGATGAAGTCCTGCAAGAGCTGACCACAAGCAAGGTATTCTCGAAGATTGACCTGAAGTGGGGCTATCACCAGTTGGAACTACAAGCAAAGTCGAGGGAAGTGACAACACTCGTGACCCATTGTGGACTATGCCGATACAAGAGACTCATGTTCGGTATAAATGCAGCTCCAGAAATCTACCAATATGAGATCCATCGTGTCATACAGGGTGTACCAGGAGCAGCTAACATCTCTGATGACATCATTGTCCATGCACCGACACGTGAAGAGCATGACAAGAGGTTGAGTACTGTTCTAGCCAGACTCCAAGAAGCGGGACTCACAGTGAATGCTGGCAAATGCAAGTTTGTAGTCACCGAGCTGGATTTCATGGGACATAGATTGACAAGTGAAGGGCTCAACCCCGCCAAGGCCAAGATAGAAGCTTTTGCCAATGCAAGCGAGCCTAAAAATGCAACTTAGATGAGGAGCTTTCTTGGACTTGTCAATTACTGTGCAAAATTCATCCCTAATTTTTGCAAACACTGGCGGATCCCCTGAGGAAGTTGACCAGGAAGGATATTCTATTCGAGTTTGGTAGTGAGCAGAGAGAGGCATTCAGTGCATTGAAATCGGCCCTTGCAAGTGCAGAAACTCTGGGATACTATGATCTAGACGCACCAACACAAGTCACAGCAGATGCTAGTCCTGTAGGACTGGGAGCAGTCCTGATCCAGAAGCAAGGAGATGAGTTTCATGTTATCCTATACGCAAGTAAAGCCTTGACAGACGTGGTGGAGAGATACTTCCAGACGGAGAAGGAAGCCTTGGGACTGGTATGAGCTTGTGAACACTTTCATGCATATCTTTACGGCATAGAGTTTGAGTTGTAGAGGCGAAGTCCCTTGTGAGGGAGGGAAAGTCAGCGGAGGAAGTTTTGCAATTTGTGAGGGACTCCTATGCTGGGGTTCAAAACCTGGGAGAACTGCAGAGGCTTTTCTTGGAGAGAAAGCAGCGAAGGGGGATAGCCCCTTCGTGATTATGCAGTTGATCTGGAGCAGTGTTTCAATAGCCTTTGTAGCTGGGAGGCCAAGCTGTACTCGGACCCAAATGCAATTTTGGTCGAGCAGTTTATTGAGGGTCTGGAAGACCACATTTTGAGAAGCTTCTGCCGGGACCGTTACGAGAGGGACAGGAGCACCAGTTTCCGGGGGCTCCGGGAGTTCATAATTCGTAGGCGCTAGACTGCCAAGCACGGGAGCCGGGTTCGAACCCAGATCGATGCCGCCAATACAGCACTAGTGTCCTTCAGCAAGGCACTTTATCCACATTGCTGCTCCCCGCCCAGGTGCAATATGGGTACTTGGCATGCATGAGGGTGTCAAAAGCATGAGTGCACTATAAAGTAGCACCTGCTGGAATGCTCCCCAGGGAGTGTAGAAAGTGCACAATATAGTGCGGAAGTGTATCAAATGGCTGAGTTGTACATACTAATATTAGATGCAGGTCCCTCTGGGAGAACAGAGCAAAAAGAGCACTGAAGAGGCTAACCTGGATAAAGAAGACTACAAAAAAAAAAAGAAGAAGAGTGCCAGACCCAGGGTCCGGATGAAGCTCGCCAGGCAGCCCTACAGGCAAGACAGGTGGGGCAGCAGGCCCCTCAACCAGACCTTCTCCTGGCCATCAAAAAGATGGGGACAAGATAGTCCGGGCAGTACAAGAAGTGGCCCCTACACCTCCAATGCCCCCAGCTGGTCGTGGTGCTGTGGTATGGGACAAGACAACAGGGAGGGGCCTGCTACTCATGCAGGGTTTTCGGCCATTTTGCAAGGGAGTGCCCTCATAGAGGATACCGTGGGCCTCCATCTCATCCTGCGGGCAGGAATTGGCAGGGCTGGTTTGCGCAGTCTGAGATGTCTTATGGGTATGGTCCTCGTAGCCAAGACTACCCTCCCTCACTTAACTGGGCGAATGATGGGGGACGTTGGCAGCTAGGACGCCTCATGGCTCGTGGCAATTAACCCCCAGGAAGAGTTTGACCAGCCAGAAAGGCACCAGGCTGTCCACACACGCACAAAGGGAGGATTCGGTGGGGAGAGTGCATATCGGGCAGAACACCCCCCTTGTGATACAAGCAAGACAGATGGTGGTGGTGGAAGCGCACAGTCGCGGGGTTGCTGGGTCGTTTGAAGCAATGCTAGAACCGGAGCAGTGCGGGAGGATCTTCCCTGGTGTGACTGTTGACAGGAACGGACGCAGGAACGGATGCAGGAACGGACGTTTCCCCCATGCTCTGGTCCTAAGCGGGGAAGGGCAGCCTGGAGCCCAGAAGGACCCGAGGTCTTATGTTCGTCAACACCAGTCTCAGTTGCGCACTGCGAGGAACATAGCAACCAAGAACGCGGACGCAGCGGCTGTAGCTCGGCGGGCATTACAAGCGAAAAGGACGTTTGAGAAGCCCCTGGGATTAGGGCAGTATGTGCTCGTCAGGCGCCATGGCTTCAAGGGTCGCTCCAAGATGGCAGATTTCTGGGAAGAAGAGCCATACAAGGTTGTCAAGCAGCCATTTCCCAACCAGTTGGGCAAGTAGAAGGTACTGCACCGTACCCAGTTGAAGCATTGCCCCTGGTTGCCAGAGGCAGATTTGGGCGATCAGGAAGGGGCTTCATCCTCTCAGGAACCGATATCTGATGAGTCCTAAGCTGCACTGGGCTATGTGTTATGCTCTAGACGGACTGTCGATAGAAGGAGTTCTGAGTGTCTGGGTGGGGGTCCTTCAGTAGTCTCCCCCGAGATCCTAGCCGATACTGGGTCTGGAAATGCTGAGTCAAGGGAGGGCTCTTCAGGTGGAGAACCCATTAGTAGTAACCAGGGGAGCACACAGAGTAGTGATCAGGAGGAACTGCACACAGAAGTATGTGCACAACGTGGGGCCGAAGCAGAGAGCACTCCCCTGCGACGTACTCGCGGGGTACCCCCAGAGAGATATGAAGATTTCTTCCTTAGCTGAGTCACTAAGGAGCAATGGAGTTGCCCCGGTATCCATGGTTTGAGTTAGGCAATGGTGTTGACCATTTCACCATTTCTTTTTTTAGCCTCACATTGGTGTGGGTGTAATAGCGCCATCTGTGGGCAGAGCTGAAACGTATTGATGAATAAACCACAATGATTGTGCAGTCTGTTACCCAGCACTATGGTGTACGCTCATACTTTTGTATTCCAGTGAATCTATTACAATTTGGCGACGAGAATGGGATTGAGCGGAATCCTTAGTTTTGCTATCTGGTAGATTAGGATGTCTACCGTCCCACAGACAAGTTTGATGTAAATTTGTGTGGAGTCAGAGGCTTAAATTTTCCGATCAAATTTCAACAGTATTGGTGGACGTGTCAAGAAAAGAATCCAAGATGGCGGCACCTGTTGGTTACATTGGACGGCTGGGTGAGTTCCAACAAAGTCGTGAGAATTTCAGTGCGTATGTAGAACGATTAGAATTATTCTTTGCCGCAAACGATATAGTAGAACTTGAGGATACCGATGACCAGTCTAAATGTCGAAACTGTGAAATTCAAGCCAAAATGAGGGCAATTTTTCTCACGGAAGTGGGGCCTGCTGTATATGAAACTGTTAAAAATCTCCTGGCACCGGAAAAACCAAAAGACACACCACTTCGAGTCATAATAGACAAACTAACAGATCATTTTGACACTAAACCGTTAGAAATGGGTCGGATGTTTCAGGATGGCATGCAGTCCACAATGTGTGCGACAAGCTTACACTTCGCAACAAAGAAACGCTGACAGCAACTAAAAACCGACACCGTATTAGTGTGTTGTTTGCCCTGATGGATGTGCCGGAACAGGAAAGATCATTTATATATAAACATCTCGGACATTCTGAGACGACCAACATGAACATCTACCAAGCACCACTGGCGGTGAAGGAAATCACCGTCGTGGGAAGAAGATTGGAGGCGATGGACGCAGGTACTGTACCAGGTACGTTATCTGATATTACTTGCAATTTGGGATTGCACAAAGCTTGAATGAACACATTGATATTTAAAGAAGAATGAAACTGAAGACTTGTAAAATCTAAATGTGCTTTTTTTTATTAACTGGCTAATTAGTAACTCAATACATGTATGCATGTTTTATGCATTTTGTTGCTATCCCTAATTTTCACTTGATGTTGATGTGGGCAATTCCACGAAAAAGTGGACATGAACTAAAAAAAACAATTGGCTCTATTTCAAATCCTATTGATTTTTTCTGGATTATTTTTCCATACAACATGATCCTATGATTATATCTCTCAGTTCACATGATTTTTTTTATTCTCGGGTGTCTCCTTACAGTAGAAACGGAAATAAATCATACATAAAACTCCACACATGGGATTGCCCTGTGCAAATTTCAGGAAAATCCTCATATTTTCCAAATTTTCTGGTATTTTTATTATTTAAGGCACCAAATTTGATGACTGATAATAAGCCAGTTCGTAATTAGACCACGGAGCTTGGGTAACGTCAGAGGGCGTAGTCCGATGCTCCATCAACACTGATCAACGGGCCATCAAAGTACAGTAAAGTGTATGGTATCATGTCATATTACCGGATAGTTTGACAGCATAAAACAAACATTAGTTGCATAAATTCAAAGTGGAAATTATACAAGCAGCTGCATAAACTCATAAAGAACACATTTGATGTAAAGTATATTCAAGAATTTACCGATTTTTCTGCATATCAACTTTCTTGTAATCATCTTTCTTGTGAATGATCCAGGTGAATCATTCACATGCAATAATGCTACAAGGCGGGCGATAAGCATACCGCCCATTCGTATAATGTACCGTTCAAAATTGAACGCTATGTTTTAGGACGCCATCGGCAAGGAAAACAGACGGGGATATAATATTTCTTTCTACATGTTGCAGTCTTCAAAACTTTCCCATCCACCTAGGAGATGCCCTGCTTATGGCAGTAAATGCAGAAACTGTGGGAAGTTGAACCATTGGGAGAAGTGCTGCAGACAAAGAAATCAAGGAAAGGAAGCTCCTGCACGTCAAAACCAAAGGAAAAAAGAAGCTCCAAAGAATTTTGCAAAGAAACAGGCAAAGGGCCAGAGACCAAAGAAATTTCATGAGATCAAACATGAAGACTGTTATTTTGAGTAATGAGCCACGTACACCACATTACAATATCGCTCCAGGGGACGAAGTTCTAGTCCAGCGTGACCTCCGCAACAAGCTGGATACACCGTTTCTACCAAAGCCTTACACAGTGGTGGCCAGACGAGGGAATCAGGCGACAGTCCAGTCACCTGAAGGCGTCAACTACGACAGAAACACATCGAAGGTGAAGAGATATCTTCGACCAGGGATTCCAGCGACGTCGAACGAGGTCTACTAATGATTCGACGATCGAGTCGCAAGATGTGGACTCTTCGGGCGAACAGACAGAACGCGATATCCAAGCAGAGCAGACCAGTGGATACAACAACCCACCTGCGGGGCTGATGCCTGCAGGCGGAAGACCACGGCCACAGCATAGATCTCCTAAGCCATTCGACAATTTTTATTGTTACTAGTTTACCATGGAAAATGTAACTTCTATGGAATTTGAATGCGCATTGAAGTTAAAATGCTTTTTAAATTAACATTGCAAACGTCGGTAGTTTGTGAAAACTTTGGAAGTGAAACAAATTTATCAACTTTAAGTGAAAAGCTAATCGAGGAGAATTACTTGGATTGAAGGAGTTGTTTTAGAATTTGGTTAAATTGGAATCACTATACATCACGTTTTTATAGTTAAGATTTTGAATTCTTTGGAATAATTGTTTTGCGTAAAAAAAAAATATTATAATAGTAACTGTTGCGGTCCCCTTTAAATAGTCCATCTCCAACTTTGGCAAGAATCAGCACATACTGGCAGATATATGGGCATTCTCTTCTGAGATGTGCCATGACATGACAAGAGAACAGATGCTCTATGCAATAGTTCATAGAGCATGCATAGAGCTTCCATGCTTTTTGTCATGCTGTGCGCACATCTGCAAAGAGAATGCCCTTATATCCACCAATATGTAAGACAAGGGAAGTCCTCTGCTGACAATTGGCATTAAATATTGAAGTAGCAATTGACCTTTTGTTGCGTAATGATGAATTAAAAATGGTCATTACCATTCTACAGTGGGTGGCTTCAGCAACAGGAAATAGGCAAACATTCTAGTCTATTGCAAGCAGAAGCCTAGTACAGGGGAACCTCTATACAGGGTGGTCCCCAAAAAACGTAACGGGGTACTTTTTTTTTCATTGGAAAGGACACTCTATCCGATGGACATATATAATCGTTGTGTTACTATATTTTGGGAAGTGCCCCGTTACGTTTTTTTTGGGCCACCCTGTATAACGAGCTCTGTTATATAGCAAGCCTAGGTTTTTTTTAACATGTCCAGGTTCTATGTATTGTATTGTTTTAAGCCCTAGTTACAACAAGATATCTGATATACATGTAACAAGGTAAATTCAATGGACCCCAGGTGCTTGTAATAATGAGCTTCATCAGTAAAAAGCAGTTGCTAGTTGTATGATACTGTACAATGCCCGAAACATACACCAGCCTTTTATTGGTCCAGTCTTAGCAGAGTTCCAGAGGTTGTCTTTTTCCTGCATTAAAAAAGAAAACGAGAAAAGAAAATAGTGAATCTTAATGCTCATTTCTGGAACAAATGGCTGTCCATTTTCACTGAATGTCTACAGATCTAAAACTTATTTAAAAGAAATTTAAAGAGTTGTGTGTAATTTTATTATAAAGCATAGACGTAGGAGGCTGGGAGGATGGGGGGGGGGGGGGCTGCAGCCCCCCTGGAGTTTTGAAAATGGCCATATTCTGGCAAAAAGCACCTTAAACTCGGGCAAAACCATGTCACATTCAGGCAAATCAATGTCATATTTGGGCAAAACTATGTCATATTCGGGCAAAATAAAGTCATATTCTGGCACACTCATGCTACATTCAGGCAAACTCATGACATTTTTAGAGCCAAGCAACATCATTTTGGGGCAGAACTCGTCCCATATTCGGGAAAATTTTGGGCCAGGAAAAAGGTGAAGACCTTTTTTTCTTTTGCTTGTCAGTTGAAAAATGGGAAAGATAATTATTCGGGCAAAAGACCTCAGCCCTCACTGTGAAAGATGTGCTCCTATGCCCATGCTCTAAAGTTAACATTTAAAAATTAAAAATGAACTCTAATAAACCTCTAATAATATTTTGCTAATTTCCATTCACTCGTTTTCCGTGTTGCCCATCCTAAATGTTATTTGGTCCAAAACTTGAATCTACTAACACCAAACAAACATATAGATAAAAATTGTATTTGCTTGCCCATTTGGACAAGTAGAATTGTTGTCACTAATGAAATGTTGGTGGCCCAGATCTTATTTTGAGTGGCCCCGGGCCAGAGGCCAGTGCTAATTTTGAGCCCTGCATTAAAGGGATCTAGTAACTATATGTGCAAAAACAAAATTGCAAAAAGTGATGAATGGTTGATAGAATGTATATCTAATATGTCCACTAGGTATTATGTGAACATTTCAAGTTAAATGGACGTTAAATGGCCAAGTAATGAGCAAAAATGCAAAGTGATATTCACTAACTCATTGCACTGACTTTGTACACGTTACGACTATCCAGTGGATAATTTAATATCTGAACACTTTAATCGTAAATATCTTTTTAACGAAAGGGAAATTAAAAAAAATTTAAAAACCTGTCCCATGCTTAATACAACAAGGTATGAGGGAACCGCTAGAATTCCAATTGGATTTTGAGGATTTGGACAATGTTACTATATTCCTTTAAATAACAGCATACCTTTTGACTAGTTCAGCACCAATGATGTCATGTATGTGATACGCCATGCCTAGTTTCTTCACAGCCTGCAGTTTTCTCTCCTCTAGTTCCTGTATAAAAAAAAAACACACAATAATTTGTGGAAAAAAACAACAATTGAAAGCTTTCACAATTTTGTAACAGTAAAATAAAAAAATAAATGTTGTTATCATCATGGAAAGATTTGTTGAAAGTAGTAGAGAGTACTGGTCCAGCATTGTTAAGTTTTAAAAATATGCTGTTTACTTCTGTTTACTTCTAGATGAGATGTTCATGTAAGGAATTACACTTTCTCTTCAGCTGAACAGAAATGTTAGTTGCCCAACCAGGCATCAAAACTAGACCATTTTATGACATGTTTCTTGCCCAACATAGTTGTTTACTTGCCCTGGGCAATTGGGCAAGTACCAGTGTCGAGCCCTGTTTTGTGTTAAAAGAGAAGCAAATTGAGGAGTACACTCACATTTTGTAATATTTCCTTGTATTTGGAGTTCTTGATTGCCCGTAGCACTGACTGTCTCCCTGTTAGATAAGAAACAAAATAGAAATTAAAAGAAAATAATCAAAACATATATATGCAAGTCATGGAAAACAGTAATGAATTCAATTCACCATTTACAAAAAAAAGATTTAATTGATTTATAATTTGTCAGACTTTCAAATCTTTTTCATACTAAGTTAAAAACTGCAGTTTTTCCCCCAACAATGTTTCTTAGAGATTTACATTTAGTGCGTCTGCAATATTTTGGTTGAAGTCCGTATTTGATGTCAGTTGACAAATAATGACAAATAATGAGTGGAACCTCTGACCTGAAATGCGAGACCAAATTCACATTGTCTTGGGCACAACAAATCTTATTTTGGGCAAGAAACATCTATTTAAAAAAAATGTAATTATACTGTATTGTTTTATTTATAATCATCTATCTATCTATCTATCTAGATCTATTTGTGTCAGTATTTATTTAATCATATCTGTCTTTCTTTCTATCTATCTATCTATCTATCTATCTATCTATCTATCTATCTAACTCTCTTTCTCTCTCTCTCTCTATCTATCTATCTAAGTATCTATATATATATATATATATATATATCCATCCATCCATCCATCCATCCATCCATCCATCCATCCATCCATCCATCCATCCATCCATCCATCCATCCATCCATCCATCCATCCATCCATCCATCCATCCATCCATCCATCCATCCATCCATCCATCCATCCATCCATCCATCCATCCATCCATCCATCCATCCATCCATCCATCCATCCATCCATCCATCCATCCATCCATCCATCCATCCATCCATCCATCCATCCATCCATCCATCCATCCATCCAAACATCCATCCATCCATCCATCCATCCATCCACCCACCCACCCACCCACCCATCCATTGTGGGAAGTGGGCAGGTGTCATCATATTCCAAAGGAAGGCAAGAGGTGAAGGCATTGATTTTTGCCTCGTTATATTATCGCCCAAAAAGATTTTGCCTTCCTCATCAAGAAGGGGGTTCCTACCTTTTGAGAAGGTCTTCATGAACAGCCCTGCACCAGGGATGGCAAGCCACAAAGATCCAACATCCCGAACAGTCAACATACCTGCATTCACAAGCTGTCTGTGAGCATATAGGAAAGAACGATAACTTGAGGAATCAGGAATATATAGTTCATATATCATAAGCTAGCAATATCAACCAGTTACAGACAAATCGATTTGTACATTTTCAAAAGACCAAAGCCAGAAAAAGCTCAGAGTAGTTAACAACAGGTTAAGAAGTTCAACAGAGCCGCAACATCAGTTCCATGATAAGAATCAAACGCATGTATCCAGGAACAATATTCTATAGAGCCAAGTTATAAAACCTGTACACACTTGGTCTTCCAACTTTTGAATTAGTGAATTTCTGGTAATTGTTTAAATTTCTTTAATATTTGTTTCTTTTTTTCCTGAACAATTCTTAATGTTTCAAAAATGTTTTTCAAATTTTAATTTCACAAGTTTATATGAGCTATATGATATTTCATCAAAGCGCAATTAGTACTTTGCATCTTTTAAAACATAGAAATATAATTTTGTTTTAATGAATTCTTCTAAATGGTAAGCATAATATGATTACACACGCAGTACCCCGGGGTACCGTTGTACCCCGGTATCTCGCGTTGTGTAGCGCCATCTTGTGTCCACCCGAAGTACAACCGTACCGCAGCTATTACGTTGTGCATGCAGTGCAGCGCGCGATTGTATGCACGCTATACCCACAGTACAGCCCTAAAAATTAAATAAATAATTAAACAAAATGGCGGATGGTACCCCGGGGTACCGTTTATGTCATCATATGTCAAACAACTTACGTTATCTCCTGATCTTTAATTCCGTGGACTTGGCAGAGTGTTTGATGGGTGAAGGTGATATTGTTCAGTTTTTCTAGAATTTCGGGGATGAAGCGTTCTAAAAGAGATGAGACTCCCGTCTTCGCTCCTATCCTTCTCACATGTGACACGTAATCATCTGAGAAGACGATGCAGAACTCATCAATGTCTTTTCCAAAGTGGAACAGTTTGATTTCTTTCTTCTCCCGAAGTTCATCCTGCAAAAAGAAAAGACAGAGAATATAATATATAGTGAGAAATTATAGACGTTCACAACATTTAGAGCTATATAATCTGAAGAAGAAAAAAATTCTGAAATTCATCTGCAAAAATCAAAATATTTTAGCAAATGTATACAGACACATGACCATTACACGGACTTTAAAACATTTCAAGCCTAATTAGTAATTTCAAGAATTTCTCACAAAGCCATCCATCAACAAAAATTGTTGGGGGGCCGGGGGCGAGGGTTAGAGTAATAATAAACAACAAGAGAATAGACAAAAAATGAACAGTTCATGTTGACATTATTAAAATATAATTTCAGAGCAATAGTCAAATTATATATGTCCCAAACATTTATAATATCGTTTATATCGTGTATCATAAATCAGTATCACAAACATGTTTCCTATAAATCTATTACATATCCTACTAAAAAAAATATGTTCAGGTTTGACATGACCTTTACATTTCTTTCTAACTCTAAGAATAAACCTGTGTAGAAGAAAAAAAATGCTGATTAATTTGACAGATATACCACACAACAGTGCCCTGTAACATCTAGGTCCTGTTGTAAGTCTGGTCATGTGATCTGGATGCGCAAATCTAATTTGTTAAAACATGCAAATTTGCAGACTTACAATCAATCGTAACTTACAATTGATTGTATCTCTTTCTGCAACGGGACCCTAGAGATTTAGGATTGATAGTACAATCAATCAATTTATCATACAACCCATTAATTGGTTGTATGATTGATTGATTAATTGTACAATTATTGTAAATCTAAAATTATGGGACCAAGAAAGCAACATAATATATTTTATGGTCAAGACTTGACTCACAACTTCTCTGTCGACCTGTGTCTTGTTCTGGATGATGCTGTAGAGCTGATGTTTGAGGAAGATGGGAGGGACTCTGTTCTCAAAGTGATGAACGTTGAACAGGCCTCGGAGGCACACCAAGGCTGCCTTGGTGTCGGATGGTAAATCTATCAAACAAAAAACGAAATATTTATATTTATAAACTAAAAGTGGAATATAAAATTGGCATTTGGCTTGTAAAAAGGTCTTCTTGATGAGATTCACCAGATTATTCTATTCCATTCAAAGTGATGAACGTTGAACAGGCCTCGGAGGTACACCAAGGCTGCCTTCGTGTCCGAGGGTAAATCTATCAAACAAAAACTAAATATACATATTATAAACTAAAAGTGGAATATAAAATTGACATTTAGCTTGTATTAAACTATTTAAAGACTTCTTCATTTGGCTTTAAAAATAACTCAAAAAGTATCACCAAATCATTATATTCCCTTCAAAGTGATGAACGTTGAACGGGCCTTGGATCATATAGGCGTCAATTTCTTCTCGCCATTGGGGGGATGATTAGGTCATTTTGACCATCTTCGGTAAATAGAGCTATAAAGTGACCAACCCAGCAGCGTTCCTAGTATTTTATGACCAGGGGGTAGGGGACACCATATAGTTTTTAACCGAATGACACCTCAAGTCAACGGACATTGTGTTACTTGGCGAGGTCTTTGGCAAGAAACACTTGGAAGGTTGTGGAGTAGGGGCCTGCTATTTAACCCCTTTCTGGGCTCAGGGGCAGAGCCCCCGTTAGCTTTTCGGATTTAGATGTTTAGAGTATTTTCGGGACCAGTCCTGAACGGGTTAACCGTTAAGATTATCAATGCACATTGCAAGTACTCTGATGGAGCCCTGAATGGAATCGGTCAACGGATACCAACATTGGGCACCTCAATGGGGGTCCAGGGGGCAGAGTACCTGTAGCTTTTAGATTTTCGATATATATCCAGAACTAAAGATGTTCATAAAAACATTCCCATAGTTAGCTATTGAATAGTAAGTTATACAGATAGCTCAATATAGTGGGAATAGCAAGAAAATCTGTATTTATAATTGGTACGAGACTGGGTCAGATGGCCTCAATTCACAAACACAGAAAGACAACTTACCAACGCTCTGGATCGGTCGAATATAGCTTTCTTATTTTCCTTGTAAAGTCCTTGTATGTCCTATAGATGTCTCTGTCTGCGATTTCAGACCAAAATCCGATCAAAAACGGTCCTTTCTGAAGCTTGCGTTTTAAAAGACAGGGTGTAGTATCACGGAATGTCAGCTCACTATAGTCTAGAAAACCCTTGTGGTGGTATAAATCCCAGGAACCCCTTAGTTTCAATGCTCGTGATTAATTTTCTTTGCTTGCGATCATTTGTCATTTATAAATATATTTCTGGAAAGTTTGATTAAGTTTGATTAAAAGTAAAAAATATTTCAATTGTCTCATGCCGACATGGCGTCATGCACCAGCATGGCCACCTATACCGTTTGTGTATAGCATACAGAATCACATTGCCGTAGTGCGTTATTTTTTCGCTCGGCGGGGCAATTGATTGTGCGAGGGTTTTCGGCGAATTCACTTTGACCCAGTTGACAATGAGTTGTTAATGGTTACGACCCGACGCTAGCGGTATAGAACAATGGTACCACGTAGTGTGCGGCGCCATGAACATACAAAGTATTTTACACATTACAGCCAGGTATGGCGTCATGCACTCACAAAAGTCACAGACACACGGGTCTTTTTAATTTAGCTTAATAATTTTCTCTTCAGGCCTATGAAGTATGAACATTGAACAGGCCACAAATTATTTTCTACAACTTGTCTGCAAGTGCTTGAAATTAAACACAAAAATAAAATGACAACAACCTGCGGCTACGGTACTGAAAATATTCTAGCTACGTACCTCTGACTTCATCTTCGTCCGTGTCCAGCCCATCAGCATCAGTGATCTGTTCCCGTGCCGCTGATTCACTCGCTGCAATTTGAGCACTATTTGGAATCACCGTCTTAGCTCGCTTGTTTTTAAAAAGGCTGGGCATGAATGATCTTTTCATAGTAGAAAGTGTTACGGCTTGATTGCCATAGCATGTGGATTATTAAAGAGCTTGTATTCTAGAATGAAACTGATTATATAAGAAATGTACACCACACATCCATTTCCTCAAACCAACATATTATTACACAATATTTGACGCACGTGTATGCGTACGTGCGCGCACACAACAATCGTTCAATATAAGTTACATGCATACAGCGCCCGCGGGGAGCACACGCGGATATATTGTAGACGCCGGCAAAATGGAGTTCATCAACAGGGTGAATTCTCCTATGAACTTGTATGTTGAAGACTCTTTGGATACGAAAGAAGAACTCGATGCCGCTCGATTGAAAGTCATCAAGCAGCAGAAGAAGTCAGCCCGTATCCTTTGCCATTAAGAACTAAATTTTAGTTTTGTTTCATGTAGAAATTGCACTCTATTTTGGGGACGCTTTTCTCGTAGTGACCGTTGCCAAGTGCCGCCGTGAAACGATCTCTGATCGTACGGCCGAAGCAAGGTAGCTGCGCCGAAGCCCACGGCTACGCGACTAGCGCCTTCGCCCCCAACTTGAAGCAGCCAATGCTGCCAGTTTGAAGCTAATTATGCATCATATTACTTGCTTAGTTCGAAAGCCAAACATGTCATTGCCATTGAAATTGACATGTTTGTGAATCCCCATGTATCATTGTTAAAATTCTCCCTAATGCTAATTACATTTTGGCTAGGATTTTATTTTTGATAATGTTTGTGAAAGGTGACAAACTGACATTTATTTGAAAATGAATTTACAATAACATGTGATGTATTATCTAATTACTGATGTATCATTCATAAACCAATTCAACACAATTGTGTCCTTCAAGGACAAGGTCTTCTTGATAAAATGGTTAATTTAGAGTGATTTTATCGTATATTTATTAAAGAACTCATTTCATTTTTGTCAAGCCCTACGTAAATCTGGTCAAAATCTACAGAATTACCACATTATTAATACTAGTCTAATTATTATTATTTTTATTATTATACAAATAATATTGATAGAAACTGTACACATAAAGAAAAAAAAAATATTAAAACCTTAACTCTGTCCGTCATATACCAGCATTCCTGATAGGAAGCATCGGAAAGGTCAACGACCGGATAACCAGCCTCGAGGGAGAGCTGCAAGATCTGGACACTTGTCTGGTGATCGAGAGCAGACTGTCCAACACTGAAGATGACTACCCTCCTCTCTCACCGCGATTCGAGGATGGACCCAGAGGAGGTATTAATATTATTCTTTCATTATAGTCTTTGGCAAGGTCTTAAAATATCATCGATTTGGCCTTAATATAGGATCATAATTTCGTCAGTTGATGAATATTTATAAATTATATTTATTTTCTGAAAATTTGGCATTGCATATATAATAGTTCCGACCAACAATATAAAAATGGTATATGTGGAACTCAACTTAGCCATTGTCCTTTTTACTCTCACTCGACAAATTGTTAATAAAGTTCTGTTAGACACTGAGTCTGAGATTTAACCTGTCAATTTTCTAATCTAGTCATACAATAATAACAACATAACCCTTAAAATGTGATTATACTGTATAAAATAATTCAAAAATAGCCTTCTAGCCTGCATGTTGCATCTAATAAATGTAAGTTTGCTGCAATATTCTAAGTCTAATTAGATTGCCAATTACTTTTATCTAGCATACTAGATCATGCAGACTATATGAGACCGGCTCCCAGAGAATGGGTGTAAAGTCGGGATGGGTCTTTAGTACTTAGAGCCTCAAAATCATAAAATATTGTCTTTGGCTGAAATTTTTAACTTTATGGGATTTGATACTTACATGTTTCATCTACATTCTCTGAAAATTTCAGGTCCTTAATCTAATTTTTTATGCCGTAAATAATGATTTTTCTAAGCAACCTTCATTTCGGTTTCGACCAGAAACTCAGTAAATCCGCGCTGGCTGATCATGATCGATTGTGAAACGAACGCGCCAGCTATGTGTGTGTGATTCGACCGTACCGCCGCGGCGAGCTGCAAGAAGAAAGCACTGTAGCTGTACAGTGATTGGTCAGACTAACCTGAATAGAGTTGTATTGTCCGTGTGTTGTACATTTCCAGGAAGCGTTCGCGGCATTTAACTTACTGTATAGTAAACGAGTAGTTGGTTTGTTTATAATTCTTTGGGTACCGCATTGAATCGCGCTGGGCATGCCGCAAGTGTGCAGTGTGCGTGTGCAGCGTACCATATCATACGGTATCAAACTGCGCTTTTCTTTTGTCTACCGGTGGTACCAGCGGCGGTATGGTGAATATGATGCGGTGGGTTATGGCGGTACGTACATACACAATACACCGCGGTTGTAATACATGCACATCAAAGGGCAGCACATGGGCTAGTTTGTCGATCAACTGAGACTTAGGGCTGAGGCTTTGTACAATTACGTAATACCGGCGTAAGCGTTGCTGGTTGGCCGATGAATAACAGTATAACTGTGCATGCATTATTTCGTTTGCTGATCGATTACGAAAAGCGGAAAGGTGAAAGCGAACCGTTCAACTTCTCGCTCGGTGTGTGAGAATGCTTTTCTGAATGGATGCAAAACTTTAGAAGCGATTTTCTCCGTTGTTTGACAAATCACGGGGCTCTGGTCCATGTTATTAATTTGCGTTTTTCTAGCCTTCAAGAAACTCATACTTATCAAGTTGTATATCATTTTAAAGCTGAAATCCTAGAGAATTCAAAACACTAACAATCTCAATTTTGATATTCCCGATGAATTACCCAAAGTGACAGAGCCGGTCACATATTATTTGATGAACTATTTTTTTGAATGCTTCTAATTATTTAACAAAATTAATATTTATATTGTGATTTGATTTGTCAGAGTGTTGTAATAATTGTGAATAATCTTGTGGATAATAATGACTTCGTATTGTGTAAGTTTTAATCTACAAAGGTAGTAAATTAAAAGGTAAACTATATTTCATAGGCATCAGATATATATGGATAGCATTTAATTCATATTTGTTTATAATCTACTAACTTTATGTCATGTTTGTATGTTTTGTTTATTTTACAGACTACACATGTAAGTTGAAACATTTGAGTATGATTACTGTTCTGGCATGATTATCTCTTGAATTTCTGATTCTGCATTCTGTCCCTATTTCAGATTATCTACATTTGTAAATGTAAAGGTTCCCACAGCTTGCACATTTTCAAATATATCACGCAGTAGATTAGATTCGATTTCTAAGATTAGCTGTTGTGCCTATAGATATATCCTGATTAGATATATACGCTTGCTTTATTTACACTATGCTCTGAGCACTGCAATATTGAACACTTTATTTAATTTTTGGATGTAATGGGTCATAGATCATACAAAGTTAGTGCACCTTTCTATTATGCACACTATTTCCATCATTTGAAGCAAGCGCCTGATTTTTTCACATTCTGAAACTGTTATTCATACGTACATCTGTCATCCGCTCACTTTTCAAGATTGAGTTCAAAAGCAATGAGGTGACTGAAGCACTGTTTTAAGGGGGGTTAGATCACAGCATGATCAACACACTTGTAGCACATGCAGTTTCAGTAAAATTAGATTATTTTGTTGTGTACATATACAAATCTGTATTGCTTATCTGCTTTTAATCTTCACAGATTCAATTACTCTAATTTCTTCTGGCATCAAGAGTCAACAATATTATGGCTATATAATTATGTAGATGAAGAACTCTCACTGTTGTATAATTTTCCTTTTCATTTAGCTTTTGAGCACTCAATTTTCATTTGAATCCTAGCTGAACTACATGTATGTCATATTTCCCTCCATTTCAAGTCTGCTGGATTGTTCTATCTTAACATTCATTGTTATAAATTATGCATGTAATTGTAAAATAATATCAGTTTTTCTTTGGCAAGCTAAAACAAGAACTCGATCCGCTCACAGAGAGGCTTTTATAACACGCATCTCTAAGCTGAGCGGGCAAAAAAAATCAATATGCTCTGCTTTGTTTGTTTTGTTTTCATTTATTTTGTTTGATTGCTGAGTGGGCAAAAAAATCAATAAATGCTCTGCTTTGTTTGTTTTGTTTTTATTCATTTTGTTTGTGTGCTGAGCGGGCAAAAAATAAATATGCTCGCCGGAGCCCGCTTTGTTTGTTTTGTTTTTATTTATTTTGCTTGTTTTCTGAGCGGGCATATTGAAAAAGAGGCCCGCTCGTATAACCATCAGATTGCAGGATTCTCGATGTGAGGTATATAATGAACTTAAAATGTGTACAATGTATTTAATCCATTTAGAATGACTTGTTCATTATTCACTTGGTAGCTTTGACTTTTGTTCCCATCATTCCATTAGAATATCTAACGTTTGTAATTTTGTTGATAAACAAAAAATAAATGTAGTCTAGCTTGCTTCCTTGTTTTCTCCGCCCCCCCCCCCCCCCCCCCCCATTTCGTTCACAATTATTACAATTTTGTATTCCTCTTGTTTATCCTTACCACAGCCAAGGACGTTAAAGAGCTCAACCAGTTTGCTGGAGTGTATGCCGTCAAGTCAAGTAAGTATGGATCTTCAAATAACACATGATTTATTGTGTGCTGATCGATACATATCTTTGTGAAGTGTACAGCTGATCTATGATTCATAATTTGGTTGAAACCTAGAGGTATATAGTCTGTGAAAAAGTTGTTTGTGACCCATAATATGGGCCCCGTTGTAGAAAGAGATACAATCGATTGCAGTTACAGTTAATTGTAAGTCAGATCATGTGTTCTAAATGCGCGAATCTGATTGGTTGAAACGCGCCAAGTTTCTGACTTACATTCATTTGTAAATCGTGACTGTAATTAGTCATATCATGTGTTCTAAATGCGCGAATCGGATTGGTTGAAACGCGCCAATAGTGAAATAAAGGTGGAAATGAGAAGTGATATATTGTAAACTACATATGATCATATTATATACTTATATAAAGAATTACATAAATCCTCTCATCCGTTTAAATAATACAATATCAACAATTACATTTCAAAGGATGAATTTGATATTTTTGAAGGATTTTTTTAACAAAGTTGTGTATAACTATTTGTCTCTTTCTTTTTATTTGTTTTCTTTCAGTGCTTCAGGGAGACAAGTCAGATAAAGGAAAGTATCTGATGAAGCAAGGAGGATCAAACCAAAAGGTGAGGATGGTTGCTTTTAAACCGAAAACTCAATGAAAATCCTATAATATG
Organism: Echinarachnius parma; assembly: GCA_037951105.1. Classification (NCBI taxonomy): domain Eukaryota; kingdom Metazoa; phylum Echinodermata; class Echinoidea; order Clypeasteroida; family Echinarachniidae; genus Echinarachnius; species Echinarachnius parma. Next base: position 34,816 of record JBAMJV010008313.1, read on the forward strand.
CATATTGTACCTCTTCTGAAAGCTGAGAACATACTGAGCATGAAAAGGTTAATTTTGAAGCCCTAACACCGCCCAGAAAACAATTAAAAGCAAATTTAAACTCTTATTCTGAACCCCGATTTTCGCCGTTTGACGGCGATTTGGTGCAGAAAAATTTGATGACGTCACAGGTTGACTATGCCCAAACCACCCCGCGTACGGCGGCCGCGGACGGTAGAGCGGTAGTACCATGGTACCCTTTGCCTCCCCCAACGATCCCCCAGTCCAGCTCGCGCGAGTTATGCTGCCCTGCTCAATCGATAGAACGCCGTCCTTGTCAATGTCATTTTTCTTGTTAGATTCGACCTGATATCTGCAAAATCGGAGAATGGTGGAAATGTCTGAAGGAAGTGAAGATTTCAGGCATGGTTTTGAGGTGGAAATCGCGAGTTCGCCAGTATCGACAAAGTTGAATTCGAGTCACAAAGTCGGGAAAAGGTGCATGGCGTATGGTAGATCGACAAAACTATCACTTTCATGGCCTCTTTGACTTTGACATTATATTGTATTTTTCTCTGTCGGCATTCTAAGCCGACAGTGAAAAATAACAATAATAATGTCGAAGAGGCCATGAAAGTGATAGATTTGTCGATCTGGCGTATGGCTGCGGCAATTGTATAGCGAATTGCACCATGTCCATGCACTAGTTTGCCGGGAAAAATGCTGGGGGAAAGGGCGCATTGAAACCCGCACTCCGGTGTCGGCACGCTACCCCGCTAGCTGGCCGTGCCGCGCTCGTGAAGAGTACCCTACGAAACACAAATGTAACGTACCCAAAATCAACTAAATCTTCAAAAATTGCTCAAATAATGGTCATGATTTCAAAGTAGTTATCTTTTTTTACCTGTTTTGTGTAACTACTTTGAAATCATAACCATTATTTGAGCAATGGTCGAAGATTTAGTTGTTTTTGGGTAACGTTACATTAATTTGTTTCGTATGGTACAAGCTTCACGAGCGCGTCACGGGCAGCGTAGCGTGCCGACACCGGAGTGCGGGTACAATATAGTGAACTAGCGCCAAAAGTCTCCCAAATCCCCGTTATCATTGTCGCTGTCTGATGAATCATTCCTGTCCTCTTCTTCATCTTCTTCGGAAAAATCCATTGCGAAACTCAGTTCGAGAGTATTTTCCTCCATTTTCCTCGAAATAAAACTGTCGAGCTCGATCGTACGTTATCAAAAAGCAATATACACAACACATGCAGTACATACAATGCACGCGCGTCGCTTTGCTTGATCAGCTGATCGGCCGGGCCCATTCAACCGGTGACGTCACGATTTTCAGGCCGATCGTTGAGCGAATTTCAGTCAACGAGACGGCTCTCTTTTGCCCCATTTTCGAAGACTTTTAAAGTCAAATTTCAACATCTATATCGCGGATTAAGTTAATATCCTTAGAAAAAGTAACATTTCCTTCACAAACATACCAAATTTTGCCAATTTGAAAGTCAACGAGGGTTCGGTTTAAGTAATAGTAATTAGTTTATTTACCCCATTCATTGCTGTCTATAGGTTTAATTTGCCCGCACAGTCATTTCCATTTCTATATGTCATGATACTTAAATACATTCAATTACAGTATTATGGAATTTATGAAATAGGATTTTGTAGAAGTAGTTTCTACTACATAATCTAATCGATGCAATATACTGCTGAATACTGATTATCTTCTAAAATATTGCCAGCGTAATAAAATGAGAGTCAATATTGGGCCTATATACATATTACATTCTAGCAGACTCTGCTTTAGAGGGAAATTACCAATTTGCCTCGAAAAAAGGTTCTGCTCGAAGGATAAAATAATTTAGACCTCCAAATTGACTACCGTAAAACTCTGTGTATAAGACGCACTCGTGTATAAAACGCACCCCCAACTTTCACAGCACACCCTGTATTATTTGTTTTTAACCCTGAAGTGATGTTGGAATGCTTATACCACTGGTCTAGGGCATGACAACAGCTTAATGTTGAATGTAGCATTCATCAATCATTTTCTCACATAAAAATAGTGGTTAGTACACAAATTGCACATTTATTTAGCAGTAACACTGGTGCTCATAAATATTCATATGAATATTCATGAGCACCAATACTCACTAAATATAATGCAATTTTCTAAATTTACTACTAACTAATTTTAATTATAAGCAAAATTTATAACCACTGGTTAGAAAATTGCATATTTAATTAGTACTGCTGCTCACGAATGTATGAATATTCATTAGCAGCAGTATCACTGCTCAATAAACTTGCAATTTTTACATCTGTAACCAATATTTTGTGTGTGAGAAAAAGGTATATTTAGCTGAATGCTACAACTGACTAAGTTCTTGTCATACCCTAAACCATGTGTTATACACATTCAACATGACTACAGGGTGTCCCCCCCCCCCCCAATTTTTTTTTTTTTTTTTGGCTGTACCTGTGTATAAGACGCACCACCCACTTTGAAAAATTTCCGACGGAAATAAAGGGCGTCTTACGGTACCTATTTTACTTGATTTTCATTTTAAATGTGTGAAATCAAGTTCAGTGCCACCATTATGCATTACATATTGAGCCCATTCTTGGCAAAATTCTTACATAATATACTGTATTTCAATTGGAAGTTTGTTTCATCTTCTTATATTCCACTCTTGATGTGTGTGTACTTAATGTGTTTGTTTCTTTTCTTTACATGTGCAGCAACAAAAAGAGAAGACTGGAACAAAACCAAGATTAGTTGAGGTAAGAATACCAGACTTGGGAGTTATCCCAAATCTACTCTACAAAGGTCCAGTAGCTGTGTCTTAGTTTTAGACATACATGTAGCAAAGTCATATACACTTTCTGTTGATTTCCATCCAAGCTCAGATGCCTTCTTTTATGGTTGCAATGTCTTAAAAATATTCCAGACATATTTTAAGCAAATATATATCATAAGTTTGTCTTCTAATGCAAGCTGTTTGTACAATGACTTTGTTTAAGATTCAGCTCCTATAGCTCTATCTTATCAAAATCAAGCACTTTGCACGTGGCCCTCATTACTTTTTTCTTTGTGGTACAGCACTCCTTATCACTGTAGCCTGACCAGTACCTAGGATTTGAGTAACACAGACCTGGAGAGGAAGCCACACTACCGGATTATTTAACCTCCTCCCTTTCTTTGTGTCCTCTTTAATACCATTAATGCAGCTTCACCAGCCCTCGTCATCCCTTCTTAGAAATCCACACTATGATAGAATTAATGAATCCTTTATTCACCTCGTCCTGCTTTAATTATTATAATACTTTATTTTCATTTCTGCCCATTTTCTCTCCCAGCTTCACCAGTACCCAGGCTTTGAGGCTGACCGCCTGACCCAGCTGCCTGAAGTTCCTGCCCTTGTCATCCTCAGAAAGGTAACAGATGCCCAGCTAGACCTGGAGAGGAAGCCACACTACAGGATTGAGTTTAAGAGGCTCTTCCACTCTAAGATGTCAGAGGCCATCCTTCTTGTAAGTTGCGTGTATATTTGTAACATTTCCTAACTCTTTTACACTTGAAAAAGGACCATCTGTTTATTTAAAGGGATCGTTCAGTTTTGGCAAGAAATAATAATATAGGATTGAGTTTAAGAGACTCTTCCACTCCAAGATGCCAGAGGCTATCCTTCTTGTAAGTTGCTTGTTATTTACTAACTCTTTTATGCATGATACAGGACTGTCTTTTAATGCATTGGAAAATGATATCTACACTGTAGAATTGTGTACATATATATTTAAGTCATTTCCATTGTTGATGTTTGAACAACCTGAATCTGTTTTTGATTTTATATTATTCATGAGGGTAGAACAATGTGAGAATTTGTCTTTACAGGTAAAGAAAAGATGCAATTTATTTGATGTCAACTCTGTGTACATAATTAGGTAGTGGTAGCATGAATATTAATTCCTTTGTCGAAGCAAATGTTGTATTTGTGCAGTTTTCCAAATCAAGAACAGTATTGATCAGAGTTCCATTTTCTCTCCGACTTTTTCTATTCTTAAAAAAAATAATTTTTTGCATGACTATTTTATGTTTTTTCCCCTTTTCCTCTATCGTTCAGGACACATTTTGGTACTTCTTCCTTCACCGATACCACCCCAGCAAGTCTGTGCAGAGCAGACTGTTCAACCGCATCTCATACAACTACGTCAAACTGCTACTCTCAGCCAAACATCCAAAGTACAGAGAAGTTTTCTTTAGGGTAAGCTGTTCTGTATTAATAGAACAAATATGCATTATTTATGTAACACAAAATTAGCAGGTAAAAAGAAAATATTAATGACAAGCTTCATCTATCAACATTTCAAGTGCAGATATCATTGAATCCTTCAATACTCTGATGCTACTCTTTTCTGTGATATATGGCTTCAAGCATTCCGGTCCTTTGGTTTATAATGTTTTTCAGTGATGAAAGAAAATTAGCACAGATTTGGCTGATTTTCAGCAGTTTCCACAGTTTCCACTTTATTTGATTTTATTCAATAATATTTCTAAATTGATAATCATATTGTTTGTTTCTCAGTCCTATGCTGACATTCTAGCACAGGCGATTTACGCTGCCTACTGTGGCGCCTTTCCCAACTCATGGCGACAGTTTGACGAAAGCTTCAAGGAAGGTCTATGTCAGCTAACGTCAGAATGGGTGGTTGGGACTAGGCAAGCTCCGAGGCTCTGGAGCGCATGGAACTTTAGTGGACTGGAGCCTGCGGACATGAAGAAAGATGACTTCAGTAAAAAGGACAAGAAAAAAGGTAAGCATAATTTTATTTCTGATGACAGATAGATGAGAGCACGCTTTCATCAGAATGGAGAGTTAGGACTGGAAAGCTTCAAGACTTTGAAGTACATGCATAATTGGTCCGGAAATAGTGATGTCATATACTGAAAAGGGGCAAACGAAAGGTTATTGAATGTAAGTTGCCATGCTTGGCAAGTCTTTAAAAAAAAATTCATAATATGCATTAATAGGTTCTGTGTAATAACCCAATTGCCAGCATGTTCCATTGGCTTTTTATTAAAAGTTGATATCAATGGATCGAATATTGAGTATTAAATCAGCCAGCTCAGTATTCAGATTCCCCTTTTAATTTGCAAAATTGTTGTGTTTTGAATGTATGTAAATATGCATATAAATCTGTCTGTATACATTTTGATAATGTATTGAAATGTACTTGATCCACTGTCAACTACTTGTAGATATTATGATGAGATAATCATAGAGAGATTGAGAATGTAGGATATAGGACAATGAACAAATTTGCTGAATTTTAGTATAATTTTTCCTTTTATTTTAATTTCCAGGTGGAATTCTAAACTTTGATACAAGCTCGTCTGAATCAAGTCAGATCCTTCCGGACATCAACGGCAACAGGACTTCAATCGTCGGCGACGAAGAAGGCGGTGTAATATCCGCGGTCGCTGACGCCCAAAGCATTAATAGCACGATGTCCTCCTCAAAGGCCAAGGATCGCGGAAGCCGCAAATCAAGCAACGCCGATGTCACCCTCAACAAGAGCCATAGCAAACACACACAGCTACAGACAATCAGCGAGTGCTCGGTGGAGGGTGGGGTCAGGGGAGGAGGTAGGGAGAGGGCAGGGAAGGGGGGCGGGAAGGTAGGGGGTGTAGGGGCGGGGCAAGGGAAGAAGAAACACAGCCTGGTGCCGTCCAAGAGGAGCAACGGGGGGAGTCAGGTGCAGATCGGAGGCGGCAAGTCCATCTCGGATCTGATGGCCAGGCACGCGCTGTCGCAGGCCAGCATCAAGCACAGGACAGAGAAGAAAGAGGTGATAATCATAATTATAATGCCTTTATATAACGCACTTTCTATCTAAATTTTTCAAAAGCGCTGTCCAAAAATTGAAAATGTGGGTTTTCAATTGTTCTTTAAAAAGACTGCATGATTCTTGGAAGGGAAGAGTTAGAGGTATAGTTTATTCCAAAGCTTGGGTGCTGTGGAAGCAAAGGCTTTATCTCAGAGTGTGGGAAGCATAAAGGGAAATGGATGATCATGCAGCAGGATGTAGAAAAGATGTACATTTAACCATAGTGAACGATGTACACTGGGAATAAAGTTGACTTTCCTTTCGGGCTTTTTCATTCTTCGAAATAGATGATGAGTTGATAGTATGATCAGACAGTATACAGGGTGGCCCAGAAATAACGGAACGGGGCACTTTCCAAAATAAAGTAACAAAATGAACATGTCCATCGGATAGGGTGTCCTTTCCAATGAACAACGAAACCAAGAAAAGTAATTTTGGACGTGTAGTTTTTGTTTTAGGGCGCTTTGAGTGAGACCATGTCAGGTCCCTATTTTTGTCATTTTTTACCAAGTCAGTGCCTGATAAATGAGACTTATTGCCCTACATACCACTGAACACATGAGTATTCCGCGCGCCATTGTTAGTGTGCATTCAGCTGTGTGCCGAGCGGTGCCGAGAGAATGGACATAATTATGGTGGGCAGTAAGTCTCAAATATCAGACACTGACTTGGTAAAAATTGACAAAAATAGGAACCTGACATGGTCTCACTCAAAGCGCCCTAAAACAAAAACTACACGTCCAAAATTACTTTCTTGGTATCATTGTTCATTGGAAAGGACATCCTACCGATGGACATGTTCAGTTTGTTGCTTTATTTTGGGAAGTGCCCCGTTCCGTTATTTCTGGGCCACCCTGTATATGGTTTGTAGTACCCAAAATTACTTCTATATAGATTCTGATTCAAATTAGATGGAAATTTGAACCAAACTTTGACATCCTGACCCTATCTTGTCCTAAAATCTTGTCTATTTTATTGTTATGAAATAAAGAACAGTATTTTTATTTGCTTAAAATTGTTTTCTTTGTTTATAACGTGCAGTCCCACCCTGCTGCAGAGGGACCATCGTTCATCAAGCATGTGTTCAATGTTGAGGGTCGCAGCCCCCTGGTGGCGCACTTCATGAGGCAGAATCGGCTGGAGAAGAAAGCCGGAACGACCATATTACTGCAACGAACGGAGATCGACAAGCTTCCATCATATCCTTTGCTACATTTATTTGCACATTTTGAAATTACATCAGCAAGTTTTTTAGTAATCTGACATCATATGATCTTTAATGATCACACCTTTGACTAAATTTGTTCAGAACACAAAAAATAGTTACAGTTTGGATTATTCATTTCTTAAATTAAATAGCTGCACTTGCTGCCTCTGTAACACAATAATAATTACACAGCACACTTTGAATTGGATCATCAGTTACAATCATTTGATGTGTTAGAATTATAAGTCAAGCTTATTGGCTGGAATTAAAAAAGGAGGTTTATGCATGGAAACCATGGACTAAAAATATGAAGTGCTGCTTGTAGATATAATTAAAAATGGGAAACTCCCTTGGCACTAAAGCTAGTTTGTATATGAGTGAGGAGTATGATTAATTCTGATTGAAAAAAAGATAGAAGAAGTATACCTTTTTATAAATTGAAATATGTTCCTTGACTGAGACCCACATCGACAGCTCCAACGTACAACGACATCATCCAGGACACGTTCCAGAGTGTGCGTGAGATGAAGAGGGCCTACCAGCTGATGTACGAGGAGGGGCTGAAGGAACACACGCACTTCCTCACGGAGCAGAGGGGACAGTTACACGAACACATGAGGTAAGTAGGGCCGGAGGTCATCAGGTACAGTTCAAAGCATTGCATACTTTCTCAACTCCCCAGGAAGCATACACCCAGGGGGGTGTTTCACAAAGATCCTAAGTTGAACTTAACTCTAAGTTGGACTTAAAAACTATGGAAAGCCATTGTTTGTAAAAGTTATTTTAAAAGGCATACAAAAGTTGATTCAAGTCTCAAGGAGGGTTTGTGTTCTTGTTGTAACATTTATGAAAAGTCTAAAATACTTGCAATTTTGCTTTTGAATATATTTTATATAAGGCTACAAATGGCTAACCATAATGTTTAAGTCCTACTTAGAGTGTACAGTAAGTTCAACTTAGGATCTTTGTGAAACACCCCCCTGTGATGAGAGCAGCAAATGCAGTGTCTTGCTAAAGGATTGCACACATGCCGCAGTTAGGAATTGAACCCATGACCTTTGTGTTAGTGAAAGACTAAAACCCTGTACCAAGAAGCAGCTGTCACAGAAGCTTTGCAGAAATGATCAAGATATGGAAATAACAGTCAAACCTGTGTATAGTAACCACCTAAGGGAGACAAGAAAAGTGGCCACTGTAGACAAGTGACCCTTATAGACAGGTTCCATAACATTGTGTTTCTCTGTAGGGGATCACTTTTGGTGCATGGCCACTATAGGCAGGTTGGCTGCTGTAGACAGGTGACTGGTAAGACAGGTTTGACTCTTTCTAATAATATCTTGTATGAAACCATTCCACCTATAATGCTTGTCCTGAGCCTTGTGTTCCTTATATTGCTTTAATTTGCTCTTCCTTTTGTTCTGCTCTGCAGGCGAGAAAATGCTCTGATGTCCCATCCGAGGGATGTCAAGAAGTTGAGCGATCTGCTTATCCTGGAACTATTGGTAAGCCCAAGTTTAGGATAAATTTCTCTATACCATTCCCCTAAAAGGTCTAATTATTAAGTATTGTAAATCTTATTCAACTTTGTCTATTGACAGATCGGATATGAATGGGCTATTCTAAACAAGGGCTGAGAATGAACACATATTAGTTGATACTGTTTGTGAGACTTGCTGTGAATTACTAGCAAAAAGCGACAATTACTTTGATCTCAAATTGTAAATTGTTTTAATTTTCAAATAAAAAATCAACATCTTATAATATAGAGACTATAATTGTAATGTTTTCAATTATTTGTATCTATCAGTTTTCCTATTTATTACCCTAAAAGAAAAAAGCACACCCCAAATGGAAGAAGCAATCAAAAATCCACATGATATGATCCATTTTATATTGTTAGTTCTGTACAGCGGACAAACAACACAGGAGCATAAAAGTTTTACTTACATACCTGTGTATATATATGTGACTTAGTTTATTATCCATCATACATGCATATATTTTGTGTATCTCTCCAATTTACAGAAAGACCAAGGGGAGGTTAGCACAGGGGCTGCTCAGGCTGTAGAGGAGGCTATGCAGTACTATGCAGACCATGACTAATGTTTGGACTAGCTTGGATCTGATCTGGACTAATTAGTGAACCTGAAGTTATCATTAGACTTGGACTAATATTTGGACCTGGAACTGATCTGGACTAATTTATGCACATGAAAATATAATTCGACCAGGATCTGATCTAGAATAATTATTGAACCTGAACTAGGTTATCATTAGACCAGGACTCATGTTTGGAGCTGGATCTGCTCTGGACTAATTGATTGAACAAACATTACCAACGAATGGATATCCCGATTCATATGTACATTCCATTAATCAAATATTTGTGACCAAACAGTTTTGTAATCTGTGGAGGCTAGGCAGTTACTATGAAGACTGGGACTAAACAGTGTAGGTGGACTTGATCTAGACTAATTAATGTACCTGAAGTCAAGATTCTGGGACCAAATAGTGTTGTTATCCAAAAGTGATTATGCAGTACTATTAGGACTGGGAATAATCAGTGGACTATTTCTAGGACAAAATTGGAGTTTGCTGTTTTCTAAATAAACAAATGTGGGACCAGACATTTTTGTGTCATTAGACGTTGCTTCCGATTTTGGGATATACTTTCAGAGACTTGATACAGTATTAACTCTTCATCAAATGATTTGTAATCTAGCTGACATTCCACCAATGTTGTATTATATACAATACATATTTTTCTGACCTTCTTGCTACTTTGTTCTACCTAATTTGCAATACGTGTATGTGCAGAGTGATTAAGAAGTATGCTTTCAATTTATGTCCTATAAACTCTACTTACATAACTCTTTGAAAATATAAACAATTGTAATAAAAAATTCATTTTGCCTTGTTTTATGGGATTTACAATGTGTTCATTATAATTGTAACAAGTAGGGATTTAAAGTGGCCGTGCCAACCAACTTCGTGTTGACTTCTGTCCATCTGTATTAGTGTACACTTCACATATCTGTAAATTGTTTGACCGTTTTTTAAAACATATTAGCAATTATTTTGTTCATGTTACTAAGCCCCACCCAACCTATGGAAAAACCTCTCCAGAGTAAAATTCTATTGTTGACTGCTTATGGCTTGTGGCATCATCAGTCAAGCACTACTGAGTTACTAATAAGTCAGAAAAGCTTAACCATCATTAGGACAAGAAAGGCACTGCCTAAGGCTAAGCTGGAAGTTCTTTTGTACTTGTGTCTTTTGTTCATCTTATGCTATATAGCTGACAGTGAAAGCAGTGGAAGACTGATGATGTCACAACCAGTCAATTATAGAATTCACTCTGGAGAGATTTTAAGGAGCTTGGGCTAAGCAACATGAAGAAAAATAATTGATAAAATGTTTAAAAATATACAAAACATATTTAGGTCAAACAGTTTGCACATATTGGCCCGTATTCACAAAGGAGGTTTGTACAAACCCCGGTTCAAACCGCGGTTTACATCTATGGAATGCCAATTGTAAACTGATGGAGAGAGAATGTAAATTCCTTACTTGTTAACAATGTCGATGGTACACATTCTCTCTCCATCAGTTTACAATTGGCATTCCATAGATGTAAACCGCGGTTTGAACCGGGGTTTGTACAAACCTCCTTTGGGAATACGGGCCATTGGATGTGTATACTAATACAGATAAACAGAAGTCAACATGCATTTGGTTGGCGCGGCCCCTTTAAATCTGAACCAAACTGTGCTATATTATATCTTCCACCGCTGTACCCAAATTGTATTATTTACTGTAAAACAATTCTTAAAAATCATATCATGATGTGTGTGATTCCATCTTTATATTAGAGATGGAATGTCTTCATAGTCCGTCCAGGAATAGTTAAGATATTTGAACAACTTTTTTATGTTTTGTATTTTGTTGAGTACAGTATTGTATTGAGACCCTATTTTGTAATGAAAAGAAACATTTTCTCTGCAAAAATCATGTTGTAAATGATTGTTTGAATGTATGTATTATATTTGTATAAATGCCAAGATTTTCTACTCTATTGTAAAATAGATATTATCATTAAAACTATTTTATTGCAATATGAAAATAAGAGGACGAATGTAGTTTGTCTTCTGATGTGTTTATGATAGTATGGCAGTAAATAAGGGGGGATGCACACCATCTTTTTTAACAATCATCCTTGCACATTTAAGTCCAACCTGTCTTAGTGGCCACCTGTCTATTGCATCCAACCTGCCTATAGTGGCCACCAATAGTGATCCCCTCCCCTTTCACTTGGGTGGTCACTATACACAGGTTTGACTGTACTGTACTTGTTGAATAGTGGCCAAGTCAAAAGTCTATATATACTGGTTCCCTTTTCTTAGTTATCTATTGTTTTTTTACCATTGCAAGTTTTTAAAAATTGCCAAAGTCAAAGCCTTTTCAGCAGTCCCAATGTACATGTTTTTGACATCTGCAAGGTTGATTGCAAGGTGTTTGATATTATTTTACCAATATAGATTGTACAGTGGCAATTATACAATTTGACCATTGAGATGCATCTAATGCTTCTTTTTACATTGTAATATGTGCTAATGCTAATGCATACATATACAATCATGTATTTGCACATGATGCACATGTCAACTGCTAGTGTATCGACTCAAGTACAGACAACACGGATTCGAGAGAGCTTTATGTATCAAGAATATGTAAAGTTTTTAATGCACCAATAACACCTGTGCTACAACACAAAGATGGGCAAGAAATCAGCGCCACCAATTGAGCAAGAAAGTTCAACCTTTACAAGAAATGTAATAAATAGATAGATAGAAACACACCTACCATGTGACAGAAAAAAAGTTAGCTATAAAAAAACGAACATGGTATGTACATGTACATCAAACAACACAAGAACAGTTATCAGTTATATACAAATGTATGTATATGAAATATGTTTCAGTATTCTGGAAAAATGCTAAAAAGTGCTCAAACTCTTGTATGAATAACGATCTAAATTCACGTTACACTCTACATGCAGTTTTGTAAATTCAACCTGGAGGGAATTTAAATATAAATGTTTTAACACTGCATGACCCCATACAATGTTAATGCAAATGAGAACAGTAATGACTTTTTATATAATATTTACCTGAACTGAAGATACACAACACACCTTGTCTAAGGTCTATGGAAAATCTGTCAAATGGTTCAATGCACCCTAGACAAGGTATCTTGTGCATCGTCCTAATACGACCATTTAAGAGAGGACATAATAAGTATTACTTGGGACTTAAATACAATAAATTCAATAACAATGTATAACAATTCTGATCACTGACATGTTAGAATATTTAAAAAAATGTCCATGTATCCAGTATCAAGACTGTCGAAGATTGAAGAATATTTATAACTTGGTACAAAAGTGCTAAATATGTGTAGAGTACAGAGCCTGCGAGTACTGATGCATGGCTAATGAAATGATAAACGAATCATTCAGTGTGAACGTAACCTCACCAAATTCATACTGATTAACTTTTTAGCATAATGGGTACAACATTCAGCTCTTTACTTTCTAGCCAAAAGGGTTTGGCAAGCATATGGACATTGCCTGCATTAATAACTTGGTGTGTAAAGGTGGGATTTTGACAAAACTCTCACGACACAATTTTACAAGGTCAACATATTTTCAACCATTTACACAAATCTGTAACAAGCGCCACAAAAACCTGTGCAGGACAGTACTAATCAATGAAAGCCAATTTAAAGCATGAAACTGTATGACTGAAGAATTAATCATAACTTCTTTTAAAAAATCATCATCTACATGTACATTGTACCTCACAAAATGAGTAACTTAGAAAATAAGTTCTGGAAACATCACACATACATGTGTTAAATTTTTAAATACACAAACGGTACTATTATTGCATTCTCTCACAACTGCTCCTGCTTTTTCAAACGTTGAAATATAAGCCTTGAATCAAACCCCTTCCCTTTGAGATTCTGAAATCCCCATAGATAATTATACAAAGCACAAATGGCAAACTAACATTCACTGCATGATGATGTGAAGATCTTAACCAAATCAATACACTGTATTTCAATGATAATACAGTCAAACCTGTCTATAGTGGCCACCCAAGGGAGACAAGAAATGTGGCCACTGTAGACAGGTGACCTCTATAGACAGGTTCAATTACACTGTTTTTCTCTGCAAGGGATCACTTTGAGTGGCCACTATAGGCAGGTTGGCTGCTATAGACAGGTGGCCGCTAAGACAGGTTTGACTGTAGCCTATATACCATTATACAGTGGAACCACAATATCAAGAGCTCTGATATAACAAAACCATCTTTAATACAATAAGGTTATACAGTATTACAGAGGAACCTTGATACATGTATGATGAGCTCTGATATAACAATACCCTCTTATAACAAGGTAATTCTGCTGGTTCAAGCTTTTTATATCATTATTATTTTGTTTTACCCTGATAGAACAAGATACCTGATATAATACAGTTATGTTCGTAGTCCCAATTTTCTTAATTATGAAGAGGGCCAACTGTACTAACAATGCATTTGTAAAGCAAATTACTAGGAAGGAAAATTATTACAGGAAATTGAAATACTAGCTCTGTTAATATTATCACCCTTGTTTCAAATTCACACAACTATCAGTAAAAAATTTAGCCTTCCTTACACCTGACCATGCAGGGCACTGTAACATAAAGCTTTTGGATTAATCAATCAATAGCAACTGATCTTTTATCAATCATTATGGTCTTTCCATTGATTTTACAATGAAATATTCTATCATAAAGATAAATTAATAAATTGTATAATCGATAAATCGATTGTAAATGTTTTAATCAATTGTACGATCAATCAATCTTTATGTTACTGGGTCCTAGCTTATACCTGGGTTGAGAGCAGCCACGCAGATTAAACGAACTAAAGAATACAACATACTTCGGCACTTATTCCATAGTTGATGACTTGTAAAATAAGTCTGCCGAAAAAAACTCCATGAAAATAAACACAGTAGTGATTTTAGACTAATTTTCTGATTCCAAATCTCACTTAGCAGCCAGTTTACGCCCCACCCACATTTAGGGTCCAGAATCGGCAGCGGGATAGTGATTGACAATTCATCGGCTTACGTCATCTACAGAATTTAGTTCATTAGTCCGTTCTTTAGATGACGTCAAATGTTGGCGATTTAAAAGGGGTGTTCCCAGGACAATTAGATATTTACTAATTACACCCCAAAATTGATTGATTTCATGGGAATTGACTGCCAAATACTTTTTCTTGAGGTAAAATTACGTATAGAGAGCCTAATTATGAAAAGTAGGCCATCTAGACGCTGTAGTTCCTTTTAAACGCTCTGCTGAAGCACATACATGCTGGAGCCAAGCATCAACTGCTGCATGGTGACTATCTCTCTTTTCCAGGGGGTCTTTCACAAAGATATTAAGTTGAACTTAAAATTATGGGAAGCTGTTAGTTTCTATTACCAAGGAGATTTCATGTTCTTAAATTAATATTTCTTAAGTCTTAAATATTATTTGACATTTGCTTATTTTTTAAATATTTATTCCAAGGTATCAAAGGGTATCAAAGGGTATTAAAGGGTACCTTAGTGTATAAAAACTTTGTAAAACACCCCTAGACGGCCCATACCTCATCAATTTTGCCATGGGCGGCAATTCTTATCAAGGTAATCATCACGTATGTAATACTGCACATGCTTTAAGAACAATTTGTGCATAACAGCCATCAAAAGAAAACAAATGACGTAATGCTGAAATTTAAATTTTGTATGTAATACTAGAAAATTACATACAACACACAGACATCTTCAAGTTTATATTAATGTGATGCACCATGTATTAGGAATTATAATATGTATTTTGTAAAGGAAATATATACATATATTTCAAGTTGACCAATTAATTAAGAATGAGAGCTAATACCCTGTGACAATATTCTGAACTCATGTCACGAATATGCATTGAGAAAACAACACAGAAATAAACATCAGGGCTGGTATTCAATTCAATACTGTAAACGTGGTAATGTTCGCGGATTTCGCACTGAAGTTGGCGTCCGCGAATATAAATGGACGATTTGCAATGCATGTGAACACTTGCTCGGCCGCGAAATTAAAAATCCGCGAATGTGCATTTGTGTCGCTCAGCGCGAAATATTAATCGCGCAAAAATAACAACGTTTACAGTACTTATATTAAGTAAGAAATTTACTTTTTAAAAACATATCGTCAATATAATATTTGAAGGCATTATGACATCAACATTTTTGTAAGATTTTCGGTTAATGAATTAATCAAATCTCAATTTGGGCTAAATAACTTACTTATTTATAACCTAAATTTGTACTTAAGAATGGAATTGAATACCGGGCTTGGGCCGTGTATTTAATTCAATACTTAGATTAAGTAAGAAATTAATTCAGCATTTTGTATTAATATATATCTATTTTTTAACTTTTAACTTCGGTAAAACAAAAACTTTGGAAACCAGAAATGAGTGTATTTATATTGCTTGATAAGTGTCATCGCAGAGTTATTGCACAGTTTATATATGGTGACAAGATCGTCATTCTATACATTGTCCAAAAATGTATTTATGTAAAACAATGAGGTCTACATTATATCATTAAATATGATTCTATGCTAAACTACTAGTGATGTATACACATTGATATATCAATATTTCAATACGTCATGTCAAAATATCTACACAAAAACCCTTGATAGTAAGCAAATAATTACCGTTGGTGAAGGTGATGGGACAAACTATCACGTCCGAGGCGATCTGGATGTAGCTATCTTTCCGAAGCGAAGCTGAGGAAAGATAGCGTATACATTCAGATCGCCGAGGAAGTGATAGTTTGCCATCGCCTGAAACCAAAAGGTGATTATTTGCTTTATATTCCTCATCTTCTAGATCTTCTAGATCTAGTACTAGTCTACTGTTACTGTGTTACTAGGTTTGATCTACTTACCAATATGTTATTCCATGACAATTCCATAACAGTTCAACATGCAAATTCTTTTCACCCCTGTTCGCAAAATTGGACATAATGTCGATGAAATTGAAAACTTTACGTTGTAGTCCACAAGGAGAGTCCTGGACCTGGTCTAGACTAGACTGTCTTGAATCGTGTTCATGCCGGTTTCACTGACAGGCTGTTTTACATTGGCTTTCCCCTCTTCCTTGAGTTTCCGAAGAACAGTTTTGAACACTCGACCAGGTTTCGCAAAGTTGGTATCCTTGATAATGTCTATGTCTCGCAAATTCAAAAAATGTCTCTGTGCACAGACCACATACCTCAAAGCTTGTAGAGATTTCTTACTGTATGACTCACCATTTCGCGATTTCACACCAGCATACAATCTCCCCAACACTTGGTCTAGCGATTTCAAGTCCATGTCAGACAGTTTGTCAAAATGTATGATTCCCGCATCGCAATAATCTTGGAACACTTTCAGGCTGAACTTAAGTTGTCGCTTTGTATTTTTACTTTCACTCTCCAGTAAAAACGTGTCCATTTCATCCTCATCCAAAAGCTCAAACCTTATGTTTGTGGCCGCCATTTTAGTAGAGTACACAGAACGAGCATGCAAACAGTGTATGTACGATACTACAACAGGGGCGTCGATCTGTTCGGAAAACACAATGCAATTGTTCACAAACAATGCTCGCCCCGGCCAATGCATTGTGTTTTCCGAACAGCTGATCGACGCCTCTGATGTACAGTGCATAGCGTATGTAGTGTACTACGTATACCGTATGCACAACGAATACAATTAAATTTGTAATTCGCGCGCATAGAGTTATCGCGCCACTTATTGGTATTCAATTCAATGCAACCGCGGAGTGTAGATAGTACTTTTTATCTAGTGAGTGCAACGCACTTTCACCCAAGATATCTACAGAGTGTAACGATGGGCGAAACTATATTTCATCACGTGATTAACTTTTGACCAATCGTAGAGCAAGATTCTTAGTATGTGGAATATAATAAATTATACATACCAAGTATTTTCAGATATATTATACATGTATATATATTTTTTTAAATATTGGACATAGTGATCATCAGAGTTGTTATTTATTCTAAAATGTTATCACATCAAAAACAAAATTGAAACAAAAAAACTTCATGAAAACGTATAAAAACAGCAACATTTCATCAGCCCCAAAATAACATCACAACAAAGATACAAACAAGTTGCTATCAATCAGTGCATTCTTTTTTTGAAACACTAAAGACAACAAAAAACAAGAAAAGGCAAACTTGCAAATGGAATTTTGCACACAAAAAGGCCATTTGCCATATCATAATTATTCTTCCATACAAGGTCTTTCTGGCAAATGGCTCTTTTTATATAGAAATTGAATGAAACTTCTCTAATTGTAACAAGAAGAAGTCATCTTAACAGTAACATTTATCAAGCTTCTATTTGTTTCAAAGGATGAGTTGTCACATTCACATTAACATTTGTGAAGCTTATATTTGCTTCAAAAGATGAGTTGTTTTCTTTAGTTTTCAGTGAACTCATGTTATTTGAATTTGGGAGAACTGAACAATTGAGTGATAAAGCTGTGTGGTTTCAAGGTTTCATTAATTGCTTTTATTGAATAAATTAGATAGTTAAATCAAGATATTAGTGTTAAAATTACATAAACTGAATGTCAAAGTATTTGGCTTTTATTTTTATTTTATTTAATTTTTTTCTTCTCAAGAATGGAATGTTCTAGCTTTATTAAGGAACAATAATTTGAAGTTAAAACCAGGTTACACTGTGCAGTACATCTGTAACTTTTGAATGCAAACAAAACATTGTCTAAAAACACAAACACATATATACAGTTGGGGAAATGAGATTCAGCATAATCGTCTTGGGAGCGAGAATTGAATGCAGTAGCTGCACAGTAAGGCTCGAGTATCCCTTTAAAACATTATCTTTTTCCTAGCTACAGGTGCAATTCAAACATGAACTAGATTTTGGTAAGCAGAGGCATATTACATACACATTCTATCTTCTGGTCTAAAGTTAAAAATCAAGGACCTCACTTCTCAAGATCCAAAGTTGAGACCAATACCTCAAAAAAGAGAGGTTGTCATACCAATGTCTCATAATATTTAAATTTTCTCATATCTGGTCTAAACTACACCGTGGAGTAACACATGGGAGTCGGAATTAACTGGTGTAAACTGAGTAATAGTATAGGCTTTTTGATTGTCACATCGACATAGATGATGGGAGCGAGGTGACTTCATTTAGACAAAGTGAGCATGCGTTCAGACGACTCGCACATTCTCTGCCAGAACCATGAACACGTTTATTGAGGTTTTGGCGTTCATCCAAAAACCAGTACTCCGTTCTCACATTTTACGTCATCATTGCATCAACATGTGTGGAATCGCAGTGAATATGCTGAGAACACACGTCATCTAAAATCAAAAAGGGTTCAAACATAGTGAACTGGAGGAGACGACTGTACCCAATTCGCATCGTCAGAGAACGGGAGCGGTGTCCTAGTCCACACAATCGAAAAGCTCCTGGTATTCAAACACGGGGGGTGTAGGTTTTAGGTCCAAGGTGCTAAATCACGCATAGAGCTTGAACTGGTCCTGTATATCCTGGAAGGAGTCGATGCCAAATCTACCCTCTTGGTCCTGGACTAAACTGAAGATGGCTTGAAGCTGTTCTGACTGGATTCTGTTGCAGGAAGAGATAAAGAAACAGGAAAAAATAATTTAATCTGTCTACTTTACAGGTGTTATACAAGGGGTGTGTTCACTCCTTGTTAAGGGGTTTCTGGGAAGAACGCCGTCGTAGGGTTTTCTATAGCTCAGTCGGTAGAGCACCGGTCTAGCAATCCGGAGGTCTCGGGTTCGAATCCCATTGGAATCCCATTTTTCTTTGCTCACTTTTAATCACAATATATTCTTGGTCAGTTTCCCTATATGTTTGAACACATTAATTTATCATTGAATTAAATATAGTGGCACTAATCAAGGCAATCACCTTGAATTATATTTTTTTCCAAGCAATCAAACAATGACATTAAAACAAACTTTTTATCAGTAACTCTTCATTATATTCTACCTTGAGAAAGCTAGACATTTTAGCAACTTGATTCAACTCATTCCCTACTATGTATTGAAGTTTACAGAGAGTAAATACACTGTCCACAAGGTTTCCCTAAGCAAAGGGTTAAAAGTATTGTTGTTATTGGTCAAAACAAGTGACAGGTTAAAGAAGGTATTGAAGGCATTTGCAATTAAAGGTGCACGGTCTGTAAAGTGTCAGATATTGCCCAAAATGACATTTGAGACTTCAATCCTGTACCAAAATCATTGTAAGATATGTCCGAATGATGTGTGAAAGTTTCATTGAAAATGACCCTGCTTTCCTGGTTAAAAAAAGCGAAAATATGCGTCAGCTTTTACAACGGACGTTTATGAGGTTTATGACCGTTAATTAACGCTTTTGAGCTGAATGATAGATATCGTCATACTAAAGGGGTATTTGAAAAAATCTAACCCTATTTTATTCTTCTCTTACCATAAGCTAAACAACATGGTAGAAGAGAAACGAGGAAGCTCCAAGTAATTTTCGTGGAGTTAGACACTTTACAGGCATCCCTTTAACCATATTTTACTTCCTGAGTGGCTTTATGATCCATTAAGGAAAATGACAAAAGGTTTATACACAATATGAATTCTATTCAAGGACCTTTAATACAAGGTTGCACGGTGAGTGCAATAATTTCCACGAGCAAATGGCAGACAGGCATTATTCCCCTTGAAACCTTGACATACATTGTACAAAGATATTTATAATTATTCCCTTAGGCGGCCGACGACAAACAATCGTGTTTATCAGCGATCGTCTGCCAGGATAAGAACTGCTGCAGAAGATACATTGACACTGCGATAGACCGACATCCGGAAAATGCTTAAAAGACACAAAGCAGTTGCCCTCGAAACAAACATACAATTCTACTTGTCACAAACTTCCCAGCAGCGAAAAAATTATTATTTTTATTTTGGGGGCTCCATTTTCGGGGCTACTTTTCCTGAAACTCTACATAACTATTATTATCAAAATCACCTCCTCTCCTCCTTCTTCTGTTCATCTGACATCATCTTGGAGACCTCTTCTACCAGCTTCTTGGTCTTCTGAGGCCCAACCAGGGGGGTGTTTCACAAAGATCCTAAGTTGAACTTAACTCTAAGTTGGACTTATCTATTATGGAAAGCCATGTGTAGCCTTAGAATAAAATATATTCAAAACCAAGAATGCAAGTATTTTAGACTGTTATAAATTTTACATCAAAAACATGGAATCTCCTTGATAATAGAAAATATTAATGATTTAAATTTTCATTTTATGCCTTTGTAAAAGGAATTCTAAAACAATTTTTCAAAGAAACTAATGGCTTTCCATACTTTTTAAGTCCAACTTAGAGATAAGTTCAACTAAGGATCTTTGTGAAACACCCCCCAGGGGTTTGTCATCCTCCTCCTATACTTCATCCTGCCTTCCCCTCCCTCCCAATTTCCTGAAACTCCATCTACTTATTTATTTTTCTCAAGCTCACTTTCTTTCCTCCGCCTTCTGTTCATCTGACATCATCTTGGAGACCTCTTCTACCAGCTTCTTGGTCTTCTGAGGCCCAGCCAGGGGTTTGCCATCCTCCCCTAGTACCACTTCCTCCTCCCCAGTCCCCTCGCCTGCCGTCGTCGTCCCCGTCATCGCGTCTTGCCTCGCCGAGGCACCTAGAGGCATGATGTCTTCGTGATTGATGAGGACATCCTGGATGTCGGCTAGGTCCATGTCCCCAAAGATCGGGCATCCATCGCCGCTGGACATCTGCTGGGATTTGTCGTTTGTGTGTGACTAGAAAAGAAATGAAGGGGAAAAAAAAAGAGTTCGAAATTGTAATATTTTTGTCTCTTTAAAGACAGTATGAGTTTGACATTATAAGTAACACACATTTTCTATATTCTCCATCTAGACAATAGCAGGGTATTTTCAGGACCTTATTTTGAAAGGGTTAACAAATAACTGCATTTGGCATAAATGTTTACAATGTACAGAACAGTAACATGTTTCACACAGAAAACTTGGCACATTAATTCACATGAACACAAAACTCTGTGACTGCACTGCAACAGATAGGAGGCAAATTTTCCAATTAAGGATACGATTGCCATTGGCCAGAGGCAAATACAAAACTGTTACAACATTCTAATAGCATTTTAATGAGGGTTAGGAGAGATTTGATTAGTTGTAGCATCATGTTTCACTGCTAAGCATCTGCTGGGATCTGTCAATAGCAATGTACAAAAAGGAAAAATAGGGCCATCTTTTAATTTTTCCAACTCCTGAAAATTCCTAGGAAGTTCCTGAGAAAAAATGCAAACAATTCATAAAAGAAAAGTGCAACTTTAATTAAAAAAATCTTTGTAAAAACAAGGTTACACTATTTTAATTCTGGTATCTTGTATTTCTTTTCAATTTGGGAATTCAGAGAACTTTGAACTTAAAAGCATGTCATCATGGTTGGCATCGAACAAAGACAATTAAGGCAAAACATTGTTTGTTATCTTCTTGATTATGTTTTAATGACATACACTAAGGCTACAATTATACATATACTTTCTGTATGTATGTATTACACTGCACTTATACAATATGGTTGTATAATTTGGTTTGCTTTACTGCATTGGCAGGTGTTTTTTATGCAAAGTATTAACTCTGACATTTATGTGGCCGATTGCCGATTCCCATTCATTCTATCTCCAGCATATTAGTTTACATAGTTGAGCTCATGAACACCGCATTTTAGATTTATTAAATTGCATTCATAATCCTGTCATACTACACATGCACATCTTCAGACTTCATTTACTGACATTTGTTTTTAATCATCACTTTATTAGGCAAAAAAAAAAGGAAGTACATAACCCAGGACACTGGCATATAACTGTCAGCGCAGGGCAGTACAAATAGTATACTAACAATATCAAATATAATATAAAAGATGTGTAACACTTGGTTAAGTAATTAACATTAAAATAGAATGGTTTAAAATTAATATCAATAGATCAACATAATAGTTTACATAAATAGTTAAGTGTAATAGGAAATCAAATGTGAGTATAATACAGAAAATGAATAACAATTTGTTAAGTAATTAACATCTAAAGAAAAAATCCATATAAAACAACACATCACATTTGGCTAATGGCAAAAACATCGGTTTGATTTTCATACCAAATGTTTATTTTTTAACATTCAAATTTAGCACAGACATGATCTGTTTGTGCATCATGTCAACAGGCTGGTTCTTGAAGGGGAAGGAAACTCTGGAATTTCCGCTTGCTGTTACTTATAAGAGCAGAATTCCTGTCACTTCTATTCATATATTTCCTCTTGGGTATCACTAATAATTGAAATAATCAATGTTTTTTAAACCACTACCAACGGTTTTGCACTGAGCTCCCTTGTACTTTTGTCACTGGATTTGACTGTAGTTTCACATCTACATAAGATTCAGATATTCATACTTTATCGATTTTATACCCAACACTCTAAAAAGTGAGCCAATGTCACACTCTTCAATAAATACAATATATAATTTACAGAAATTTGTTTAAAAAATCAAATAAACAAGGAATTTCGACCATTTTAATATCTTTATAAGATTCAATATTTCCTGAAATACATTGATTTGTTATCAACCTTTAAATTATGTTTAAATGTGAACAATTTATTGCCAAAGAATCCCTTTACACAATTATTTGAAAGGTATTTGGAACTATCTTGCAATGATTTTGATTGCTAATTAAAAGAGTGTGTCATGAAGCTGTATTTGGATTGTACATGCTAAAATGTTTACACTGAGTATGTACGATCAGTGTTTGGCTGCATATATTGCACAATATATTCCATGGGGAAACAGATGTACCAGATTCTAAAGGTCAATTCTTTAGAGTCAGTTTGCATGGATGTAGAGAAATAAATGTGATCTATATAAACATTTTGCATGAAAGTTCAATTTTAGCAACAATATATATAATGAATGCTCTCAAGTCTCAAGTTTGTTTGTTAATTTTCCAAGAGTTCATTCAACTAAGCATACATGTATACATCACACTCTATACCGCCTGTGCGGACTTGCTGTTATTGCATTTATGAAACATTGTTGCAACCACTCTACACATGTTTTTATTGATTTAGACATAATGCCTTGGGGGCAACTTGACGGAGCATTGCAGCGCTCCAGCTGAAGAGCCTTCTCTTGATCAAATCATTGACTTTCAATAATACATGTTTAGCTTTGGAGTACGTAGAATGCTATGGGCATACATATTTTTACAATCATGTTGTATGTATGCAAGCCTCCCCACTATTCCTTATGCTCTACTGGCCCGTTTGGGCAAGTAAAATTATAAATGCTCAAATTTTACTTGCCCGAATGATGACATAAATGGTACCCTGGGGTACCAAACGAAAATCCGCCATTTTGTTTAATTATTTATTTATTTTTTAGGGCTGTAACCTGGGTATAGCGTGCATACAAGCGCGCGCTGCACTGCATGCACAACGTAATAGCTGTACTTCGGGTGGACACAAGATGGCGCTACACAACGCGGGATACCGGGGTACAACGGTACCCCGGGGTACTGCGTGTGTCATCAAATAGACAATTTACTTCTAAATAAGATTTACACAAAGGCAATAATATTTGTCTACACTTGTAGTTGAACAGCGATGTCAGTTGCCCGATCGAGCAACCAAACTAGCCTTTTTATACAATCAGGCAAGCGCTAGTGTTGGGCCATGCTGTACGATGAAGAAAGTGCAAGCAAGGAAAGAGATGATTACAGAACAACCTTCTAAGAAATAGAAGATCACTGATTCAAGCTCCGTTAAAATCAACTCTTCTTTTTACTCTCATGTTAATAATTTAATTTGAACAGGAGTCTTCTCTTATGGTTGATTTTTTTTCTTAATAAATGGATTAAATAAAAAAGCTATCTTTGGGTGATCCCCATCACATTATTCTGAAATTTATTTCATCATTATCAACCGGTTCAGGCTGGTCCCGACAATAATGATAGAGGATGATTATGTGGCAAGATTTGGATGTGGTGTTGTGGTAAGAGTTGGTAGAGCGCACGCTTTCCAATCGTGAGATCCCGAGTTCGAACTCTGCTCACCGTGTTTGTCCTTCAGCAAGACAATGTATCCACGATTTGCTCTCTACCCGAGGTGTAAAAATTCGGGACCCGGTAGGAGGTCAAAGCCTTAATGTAACGGATCTTCTCAATGCCCACGAGCTGCTTGGAAGGAATACTCCCCAGGGAGTGGAGATTGTGCACACATAGTTCGCTGGTTTGCATTGTATCCTATGACCAGGTTAATAATAGTGTAAAGCGCTTAGAGATGATATTCTATCATATTAGGCGCTATATAAATCGAACCTATTATTATTTATGTATTAATATAATGCAAACAGCAGGAATATTCACTGTATATTATTCAGACTCAAGGATCTATTTCAACTGGTCTCATATCAGATGTGCCTGCCATCAGGCTTTCCATATATATTTGTTTTGCCATTGTTTGTTTTTATTTATATATCAAGCAGCATGCACAAATAAAGCATTCACTGTCAGATATATACCTGCAAGCTAATTCTTTTGTTCAAGAGGCGATTATCTATGAATTTAGTCTTCCCTGGTGAACGGAAATTTCAGCACGTACGCCAGTGCCGGTACACGATGTGATAGTATTACAAATTTCATGAAGGTGAGCTATTCTAAGTGAAGAACCCACAGAACAGAAATGTTCAGACTTTTACATCTTTTCAACTTCTCTCTTTTTAAAGGTGCATTTATAGTTTCCTTTAAACTTGATTATGGTTTTCTTATTAGCCAATACATTTAGCATATATTTATAGAGTGCAGACCCCTTTTCAGAGGAGCATTATTATTATACTTGGTCATCGGGTACACTTCAAACCCACACAATTACCTTGTGCACAATCTCAACTCCCTGGGGAGCATTAGAGGCCAAGCTGTTCTACTATCTAGGGCTCATTAGGCAGAAATAACCCCCAACCAAGTACCCATACATTTATACTCCTGGTGTCCTGGGTAGAGAGCCTTGCTGAAGAACATAGATGCCGGGGCATTCATTGGTTGGGATACTTGGTTCCCGTAATTGGAAGTCAATAGCTTATCCCCATTATGCCACAACACATCCACAACCTAAAACATTCAGAACAAAACATGACAAACAGAAAGAAAAGGTGTAGTCATATTTACAACTCACATGAGCGTGTGCTTCCCTATGTCTAGAATGTACAGGGCAGGAATTCTCCATCTCTTCTTCTTCTTCAACCAGATCATCTTCCGTCTCTGTCGAAGATGTGATCATGCTTCCTTGAGCCAATGTCGTTGTGGACGTCGTCGACGTCATCGTCGGCGTCTTCACGGTCTTCCTGTAGACCCATTTGAAGGAGACGAGTGCGGCTAGGAAGGTGACCAAGGCAGCGGTGATGTAGAAAAGGAGTTCAGACTCCATTGCTCTCCTCTCGGCTTCGTCCATGTTTACCGAGTATTAATCTGAAAGGAGACAAGTTATAAATAATATACTTAGTATTTAACATATATAATTTAAAGGGAGTACAATTATGCTTTGGGGTCTTCCTTATCTTCCTGCAGACCAATTTGAAGGAGATGAGTACAGCTACAGGATGGTGACCGAGGCAGCGGTGATGTAATCTGGAAGGGGACAAGATATAAATAAAAATACAGTAAATGGAGGGTGTAATTATCAAGCTGATATATCATTGAGTTAAGAGTGAGAAGGGCGTTTTATTGATTTTGGCTTTACTGAGTTACGCATACCATCTTTAAGATCGGAGCCTTCTTTTTGTGATTGGAAACTTTTAGGTAAAAATTATGTCTAATTTGGGAAATATTCATCAAATACTAAAAAAAGACAGTTCAATTTCTTTTATTTTGTGCAGAATTGTTAAAAAATGTTTAACATTCATCATCTCTGTACTGGTACAAAAAGTGACATGAAGTTTTAACGGCCACATAATGGATAGCTTCAGCACAACACAGATATCTCTGACACTACCCAAGGGAGGCTAGCTAGCTTTGCCCTGAAGTGCGTTGATCATGGATGTACATTGTAAATGCCCACGCCTTTATGCTGATAAATGACCAATTTATGTGGAATGTGCTTTGAATCAATCAAAATAAATGTCCATGTGATTGTCGAGACACAGAAGATGAGAGCTCACTTCACTAATGTAACCTTTTCATCCATGTTTGTTGTTTTTATTCTTAAAAGAAAAACAGAAGAACATACATGTACATTGTATTGGTGGCTGTAATATATCAGTGTTGCAGTTAAAGGGATAGTTGAGTTCTGGTAAGGAGAGTACAGTTTTAGTGAAACTGAATTTTAGTAACCAAAACCTGCATCATTACATTACAAACTAATAGTTATAACTAGAAAGGAACACAAAATTACAATGACGTAGTAAAGATCATGTTATCATTCAAAAAGAGCCTTTAAAACGTAAGAGGGCGCTCTCTAAACACTCATCGGTTTCAACCATTTTGAATAAAATATTGTCCATGTGATGCTTTGTTGAAATAGTGATTAGATAGAGAAATAACCAACAACTATTTAAATACCTATTTTGTAACTTTTTGAAAAGAGGAAGCATTTTTTTGAATTTTTAACGGCTGGTTCAAAATTCTCTAATAAACCTGGGGCCCCGGGTTTATTACAAATTGTTATATTTATGGATATTTCAGCCGTCTCTGAACCGATTTTGATCAAACAAAGATGATTTTATTATTTAAATATTATGCTCTTTCAAATTTTACACTCAGTTTGTCATTACCTCACAAAAAAAAAAAGTAGTCTAGCGCCCTCTCTACCAAAACTCAACTATCCCTTTAAATCTTGCTTTGAGCTACGAGGCAATTTTTTTTAAAATTCATGAGTAGACTTGGAATTGAGGTTGAGTGCAAAACAAAACAATGGAATGATGATATTCTATAACATCAAGGACTGCGAAATGGTGAATACGATTATAAAACAAGTTGATTTCAAATATGAAACGTTTGTAAATTTGTATTCAAAATAGCAATGGGTGGCATCCATTCCTGAACAGAAATAATACTAGTTTGTTGGCTAATAGTGACGTCTATTATAACTAGTATTTAAAAAAATTGCATTGTAGTTTCCTTATTTGTAAAATACACAGAGTATGCAACTGTATGTTACTGTAAACGTGGTAATGTTCGCGGTGCATTCATTTTCGCGGATTTCGCACTGAAGTCGATGTCTGCGAATATTAAAACCCGCGAATATAAATGCGCGACTTGCAATGCGTGTGAACACTTAAAAAAGCTGTGAATCTGTTTTTGTGTCGCTCAGCGCGAAATATTACTCGGGCGAAATAACAATGTTTACAGTAATTACAAGCAGGGGTGTATGTGAATGTACATATTTTACATTTTTGTTTATTATTCCTGTAAAAATAACTCTAGTACTTAATAATGTTGGTTATTTCAAATACGGTCACCTGTCACACACACAAAAAAGGTAAAATCTATTTTTATCGTTCTTTTACTCTTTCTTATGAACAAATTGCATTACTCAAGTTCTGATGCACTAAACCTGAGAAATTATGTCAAAACTTTCCTCTTTAAACAGGATGTATATTTGAGAGGTACATTTGTACATGTACATGTATGTTCCCTTTTCTTTCTATTTTTAGGAATGTACAATGTATATTTATTTACTGTTACTTCCTGATAAAGAATGGATGTACACATGCATACATGTAGCAATTATCTAAAGAACTTGTAAACAGCACTAACAGATCTATGACATTGAACTAATCAGTAAATAACATGCAAATCCATCTTGTTTGCACTTACATATGTACAGTAATACAGTATGCATTGGTAGCAATGACCAACTGTGATTTTATTCATATGAAAAGTTCTTTATTCAGTGAAGCCATAAATGAATGCCTTTTTAACGAATTGAAATCAAATAGAATTACAAATCTATACATTTGTACATCACAGATAAATACAGACTTCACACTGCGCCAGTATGAGTTAATTGTGTTCAATTAGTTGTAATGTGTTTGCCACATGTGGCGTTCCATAGATGGTATTGTTATGCATGTTATGCATTGAGATTACCGTTGACGTTGTCTCGGTCGCGGCTAATAAACAACTCCTAACCTGTACACTTGATCGTCTGATGTTTCATCTTTCTTTCCTGGCGTGGTGACTCGCGGTGGGATTGAATGTACCAAAACCGAACCGGACATGACCTGCCTAGTTTCCCTGCCACCATCAAGGGATGTTCTGACCAGATTTTCCAAATTGGTGTTCGCAGTGGTTCAAATATCAATATGGTGAGTGAATCGGCTGCTGATGAGTTTGGTTTAGATGTGGTGATCGATGATTTTGGTTATCTTGATCCTGATCAGTCTCTCCCCATACGTCAGTCGAGTATCATAGGCCTCACGTGTTTCTTATTAATTCATGATAAACAAGTTGATCTTTGGTTCGACGGTTTTGTTGTTTGTGATGACGTCATGGATGGCATTGGTGTTGACGTTATGGTTGGTGCTCCCTTCATGGAGCTTAACGACGTATTGATTAGGCCACGTAGACACCAGATTATGTTTGGTGATGAGTGTGTATTCTCGTATGATGTCGGTGGTATGGACACGAATACCAGTGCCCACGAGAAACGGAGACTGAGAGCATGTGTGTACAAACACGAGTACAAGACCTCGCTGTGTGATTCCAGCGAGACTGAGTGTGAGCATGAACATGATGACATGGAGTGTAGAGCGATAGAGAGTGAGGACTCAACTGATAACCAGTCTCCCTTCTGCATAGAGAGTTCCTGTGAGATTGAGACAGAGGATGTATGTAGCCAGTCCTGTGTATTCACAGGTGAGTTTAAAGAGGGTGAGAGTGCACATGCAGACACAGCAAGTGTCCCGTTTGACATGATGTATGTAGATGACTGCGGCTATGACCGAAGTGTGCAGAGTGACCTAGATACTTCAGTCCCAGATTGGTCGTCTCCTATTTCGCTAAACGTATGTGTCGGATATGATGTTGACGGCCGGTATGCCACTCCCCTCATCGAGTATAACTTTGATTCTCCTGCTACTGAGCACAGCCCTAGTCCTCCCTGCAGTGAGCATGGTGTCTGTCTCCCTGTTATTGTCAAGGTCGCTGATCATAGCTCCGGTCGTTCCGCCAGTGAGATAGAGAGTAGTCAGGTCCCCTCACTTACTAGACAAAGTAGACATGGTTGTGATACTCCCAACACTGAGCCCAGCTCCGGTACTCTCCCAACTGAGCATAGCTCTGGTACTCCTATGGCCACCACTGAGCCTTGCTCTGTGACCGTTGTTGATGTCGTAGCGGATGTTCCACAGGTGATGTTTGGAATCGATAGTAACAGTCCGGGTGTTCTGACTGATAATCCTAACAACATCGCGAGCAGTGGTAAGAACTCTTCATGTGGTCCTGGGTCATCTCCCACCTTGCCACACAGTACGCCAGTAGGACTTCTACCACCCGATGAATGCGATGATGGCGTTCTATTCCCCCGGAACCAGCGCGCTACCTACTCAGCCCTACCGCACAGGCCCACAAGTCACCCATCAGATGTCTGCCTGCACCAGCCTCCACCAGTTTGGACTAACTGGCCTACTGCTGACTGTGACCGTTTGTCTGCCATGATGGAATGTCGTTGATGCCGATGATGACGTCTGCCTTCGTCCGCCCTCTACTGACGCTGGCCGCCACGCTCGCCCTACCTGGAAGTCACCCCTCTGGACCGATGGCCGCCGCCCGCCAGCTTCCTCCATGGAAAGAGGTCCCTCTCCCCGTCCCCACGATGGAGCCGTGAGCGCCTTCGCCCACGTGATAGCCACGAAGCGTGTCTCCCCAGCTCCTGCCCATGACATCGCCCCCCTGGGTTCCGTCGGCGTCTCCAACCCCTTCGGCGTGCCTTGGACTCTACCTCCAGCACCCCCTGACGTTGGACTGACTGCGGTCCCCCATGGGCAAAATCCTCCCGAGTCCCCCTCCACTCCAGGTTGATGGCTTCGTGTGCCCCCCCCCCTTTCAACTGTTTTATAATGTATGCATGCACATTGTTTGTAACTGGACATTTTGTATTTCTCATGCAGGATTCTTCTTCTGGCAGTGATCAGGGATGTGGGAGTACAGCGTACCAAAAAAGAAAGAAAAAAAAGAAGAACAAACTCAATTTGATTTTTTTAACGTTTTTTATAATTATATTTTGTATTATTTGTTTATGTATTGATTAAGCTAATTGCCTTTTTAGGTAGGCCAGGATTTTGAACATTTTCTTCCCATGGGCACTCTCACACCCCTGTGACACTTTTATAAAGATAAATGTTTTGTGTGTTCTTTTTCTTACAGGGTGAAGTTCACACATATTTATATTAATGTTATAATTTGCTGTTGGGATAATTGTTTTTGACCGTAGTTGAGAAATACGTAACTTATTTCTTTTTATTCCTTATGTTTATTCGGATTTTAATAATTTATGCTAAAATCATAATTGTAAATGCCCACGTTTACTCTGTTTAATTACTAAACGAATGTTTTTTTAATTACTCAATTTGTGATTATATATACTCTTACATTTTTTTATTTTGTGGTGTACACTCCATGATAGTATAGCCCTGGCTCAGTTTATTATTCCTAGCTACTTTATAAGCAGGTGCAAACTGTATTGGTTATTACATGTGCATATGGTGTATTTTGTTAATACGGTGGGAGCCCGGTATTGCGAGATCTGGTATGACGATGTACTTTATAGTGATAAGGTTTAATATTTTCTTTGGTCGGGTTACATTTTGTTTTGTGTATTGTTAAAAGACTGTGGATGGTAACTTAGTGTCTGAGGCTTCAGACAGACAGGATTTTATAACCATAGTCCCCAGGATCTCATTGTGCTAAGTTTCCCCTGTATTGCTCTTACAGCCTACTACATGTACTTGCTGTTTTATAAAGTATACAATTTCCCATGTTATTCATCACATGACACAGTACCTATGCTAATTTTGGTCAGGTGTTAATACCTGTCTGCTGTTTATATTTATTTTACATTGCTGATACTCGTTACCCGCGAGTATGTATCAGTCTGATACAGGTTTCTTAGTCATCTTATAGATTGTGTATTTGTGTAAACATTTATATTCCCTGTTTGACAGAGCTCAGTTTTTCCTCTCTGCCATGCAAGTGATGCAACCCACTGACGTTTTCCCCCCTTTTTTTTGTCACACAGCTTATGTGTTTTCGTCGTCGGTTCTTTACTGTTGTTTGTAAAATGCTTACGTTATGCATTTTGCTTTTTATGACACAGAGGAGGAAGTGGCATGTGTGTTTGATTATTTGTTCTTATATAATTTATACATTTATAGGCAGATGGCGTAGTAATTATGATTGTTGATAGCTACGTAGATGTGATGATGTTAGCCCAACCTTTCGCAACATGTTTTTAATTTGTATTGATTCTTGTTAATAAGAGTGACATTGATAGGTGGAACAAATTTCTGAAATTGTTTTAATTTGTTGAGGTTAGACTTAATTATGAACGCCATAGTTGCATGTGCTTCAAGTAAATATTTTTAGATTAGTATTTTAATGATGTAATTATTGTGGTTTGATGTATCATTAATTCAGGATGTCGGTTATGTAAGTGATACAGGCTCTGGCTTAATTATTTGGCTAAGTACTGTTTGTGCTATGACATACAGTCTATTGTTTATTGGATCGCTCAAATGTGATGCCACAAGCTGCTTGATATTTATTGTCAGCTATTTATTTTAGCCATTACTTTTATTAGTTGATTATTGATATTTCGATGACCAAGTTAAATACACCGATGTTTGTTATCATACTAGCTTGTTAGTTTTGACTTTGATATTATTAATGAAGTGATGTTATTTTATTCTCCAATCAAAGGGGGAAGAAAACAAGTCACGCCAGTATGAGTTAATTGTGTTCAATTAGTTGTAATGCGTTTGCCACATGTGGCGTTCCATAGATGGTATTGTTATGCATGTTATGCATTGAGATTACCGTTGACGTTGTCTCGGTCGCGGCTAATAAACAACTCCTAACCTGTACACTTGATCGTCTGATGTTTCATCTTTCTTTCCTGGCGCTGCAACATATGTAATGAATATTATAGATCTGTACAATCTGTGACTGGCATACTGTACATGTTGGCTAATACTTGTAAATGTTATGATATTGAATCAACACTAATTTTTAGTGAACTTGAGGGTACCATGCACTTTGTAGAATGTGTACAGTCATGTACCTGGTGCAAATTACACTGTTATTGGTATACTCACATACTACTACTACTAGCAATGCTTGACATTAACTTGTTTTCCTGGAGGCCCCTGGGAAAGTGGAGTCATGCCTTTTTTCTATTAATGTGCTGGCCTGAAGCCAAAATTTACTGACCCCAAAACAATGAATCTAGATACAAAATTTGGAACATATTCAATAGCGTGGTAGGGCATGTAAAATTAGGAATCCACATATATGGGCAATTCCACCATAACGGAATTACATTCAGAGACATTTTTTGCTCATTATTTCATTCCCTGCGCAATATTCTCATGACTTATGTAAATTTTGATACTTAAATAAGTTGCACGGGTAACCAGGCTACAACATGATAGGGAAATGGTTTTATATCTTCCATGTGTTGTTGCACACTAGACCAATATGTGTGACCGTAACGGAATTACCGGAGAATGGAGTTTTTTTTTTGCTACAAGTTTGCGTTGAGTTTCTCTGAAATATAAGACACTTTGAAACTGATTTTATGTATTTTTTCTATCTTGATAATGTCAACTTCATTTTGGAACAATTATGTGCATAAACAACACAATGATAAGTTCACAAATTCACTTTTTTGAAAAAAGACCACTGTAACGGAATTACACAAATTTGTAACGGAATTACATCTCTGAAAGTTACAAGGAAAACTCATTTATTTTGCACTCAACTTTTCTTACATGCTAATGCAAACATCAAGGCTATCTAGCACTTGAATATAAACCATAATTTGACATATCTGTAAAGCAATTTTTGAACTTGTTATGTGTAAAATAAATGAAAATATGGCCAAAATACAAATAAGAATGAAATTTGAAAAAAATATTGCTAAACTCCAGCTTTATTTCGGTTTATTTTCAGCTTCATATTAGTAGGCAAGAAATTAAAAAGGATTGCATCAATTAAATGAAAGAAAAATCCTAGAAACTATGTCCACTAAAGTGTGTAACGGAATTACACAACTTGAGCAGTGGGATCAACTTTTCCACAAATCGGTACATGAACAACAAAAAATTCACATTTTTAGCTTCAATACTTTTCAAAAATCAATAATTTGACAATAATAACCATATTTGAAGTAAAAAATAGCAACATTTTTTAATTTTTCCTTTACTTCAAGAAAAATGGTTAAATTGTGAAAAAAACCAAAGTAAAACAAAAAAAAAGTACCTACATTATGTGACATGCTAAAGAACTGCACATCATCAATATCAAGAAACATTTAAACAATTTAAAATCACAAACAGGTCAAATAATTCAACTTTCAATGCTATAAAGCCTCGTAAACTTCCTGAATATTGGAAATCTGTGTGAATGGAAATGCAATTGTGAATGGGCAATTCCACTGTTACAGAATGACATATAAGTGATTTTTAGCTCTGTTTTCTTAATCATATTTAAAATTCCTTTCACTTCCACAGTTTTTACAACTTTAATAACTGGCAGGGGTACTAGAGGTACAAATCTATAACACTGTAGCGTCAGGAGACCAAAATACAATCATAACGGAAAGGGGTCTTTTATTCTACACTAACTTTGTAATGATTTTCTGCAAAAGCTACCACAAAAAATTCTTCATTGATAATAAAAACTTATCATTTAAGTTACAAACTTGAATTTGGTACATCTTTTTTCCAGATATGATCTATTTTAACCTCTGAAATTACCTTAAGACAAACGAATGTCACTGTAACGGAATTACGCCTGTGAAATCCACCCATGAATCCACCCATGAAAATGCAATTTCTTGGTTACATTTTTCTGCGTACAGTCTATAGTAAAGAATTTGTATGCATTGTTAATTTGTATGCATTGTTAAACAATGTATGCATTGTTAAACTCTTACATAAGGACCAGAACAAATCCTGAATTTATGTGTGTGCGTAACAGAATTACAAACAAATCGAGATTTGTTATATAAACTCTTGTTATATTCTAAAATTATTCTTTTAAAAATTCATCCTAAAGTGATCTTAATTTACTCTCAAATCAATTTAGAATGTGTTTTCATTCATTTCATGAAATACATGTACGGATATAACTATAAGCATGTATGATCCAAATACAAAAAGTTGGCATATATAAAATATAAAAATCGAATTGCAAAAAATGAAAGACACCTTTAGGAATTCCCATTTGAAAATGCAAATACTTTGTACATCTTCTTTGATCTGCATACAGAAGCACACTGAACACTCAATGAATTCTGACTTTATGATAATGAATAAAACATATCTTAGCCTGTATTATGTATAGTTTTGAATATCTTGAAGCCTATTCTGTATTTATGTTTGATTTTATATGCTTCAGTTTAATACAAATTTACATAATTAATGGTGAGTTATGAGCCCTTAACTGATCAATGATATTCAAATCTACATACAAAATTATTAATATTAAATCTCCTTGAAAGTTGAAGGTATGATTTATATCTTAAAATACATCAATGTAAATTAATGTGAGAAAATA
Organism: Echinarachnius parma; assembly: GCA_037951105.1. Taxonomy (NCBI): domain Eukaryota; kingdom Metazoa; phylum Echinodermata; class Echinoidea; order Clypeasteroida; family Echinarachniidae; genus Echinarachnius; species Echinarachnius parma. The sequence continues at coordinate 69,903 of JBAMJV010008313.1, forward strand.
AATGTAGAACCAGTGTCATAGTAATTACTGGATATTTTTAAATTTTTGTTATTGTTTTCGTTTTTCCCTTTCTAAAGTACGAACATGAATCTGCTGCATCTTCATAATTTCAGTCAAGTGGTTCTTGCTGGAAACTAATTTAATGATAGAACATTATCATCTCTATTATGTTCATGGAGAAATTAGAGAAATTATCTATCGTGTATCAATTTAGTTAAATCACCATTGATGTAATATGAAGCATGTGAGGTAATGAGTCAGATAAAATAACATTGTACAGTACATGTATGTATAATGACTTATTGTCTACATGGCTACAGTTCATGCTATTTAAAGGGTATTTCTACATTCAGAACAAGAAAAAATGTTATTTTCAGCTATATCATTCAATACCTTACAAACCATGTGCATGTAATTCCGTTATGTAACGGAATTACTAATACTGTTACGTCATTTTTGGAAAAAGTAGTGACATTATTTCAGAAAATTATGTTGGAAGTTCTTAGGACTATGGTAAAGGAAGAGAATTCACAATGACATGACTAAAGAACAAGTAATAAGATATTGAGAAAAACTTAAATCGTTTTATCGTAACGGAATTACGATCAAATGTGCATAGATTTAAAAAAATTCTCAAAAAAATATGCAATGAAGTTACTGCCCATGCTTTACAATTTGTGATTGTTACAACATCGTATTGAAAATATGAGAAAATGAGCAGAAACAGTTATTGAATTAAAAGATTCACTTTATTTTCACAAAATGAAGCTGATTTATGAATAAAAGGTCATAAATTTCTGTTCAATTCAAGCAGAAATATTTGAAAAACCAATCGAGCTATATACAAACGGTTTTCAGTTTCCTAAAATTCAAGTTTTCCTCTATTGATAACAGTTTGATTTAGGGAAGATTGCTCAACTTTGAGATGTGGTGTTTTTGCCTTCTCTCATACGGAATTGCCCATATGCATATGTTATGAATCTAGATGATTTTTTTTTTGGTGACCTCATCATGCAAGCTTAATTTTTGTGGCTGCTAATTTTCCCATACATACTACTGTACAGAAATAAAAACAAAATCATACAATTTCCAATCATACTTACTAAACTGGGTTCCAAAAGAAACTTATCACTTCTTCAGAGCGACACACATTAAAATCCAAAGCATAAAAATTAATCATAATTGGGCATAGATTAGCTACAATACCCCTTAGCAAGCTCATTTAAAACTAGATGGATCTTCGACTGCGCGCAGTCGAAAATGATGCCTCCGCCATTACGCAATTTATTTATGTCAAGCCCAAATCAACATGTACACAGAATTAATTCTGTCAACTCAATTTTGATGGTACTCTGTCTTTTAGATCTTGACGTATCACAATTATGAGCTATAAGTGACCTTGACCTTTGCCCTCATGACCCCAAAATCTAATGACTACAATTGTTCCCTATTATACATTCAGGTATCAAGTTGGATTGAAATCTGATATTCAGTTCTTGAGATTTCCAATCTCAAGCTACTTTTACATATAATGAGCCCTGTGACCTTTGACCTTTGACCTCATGACCCCAAACATCTAATAAGTTCATTGGCTCTCCAAGGAACATACATGTACCAAGTTTGGTCAGAATCTGTCAATCCCTTCTTGAGATAACGCGATCACGAGCTATTTTTGCACATATAATGAGCTCTGTGACCTTTGACCTCATGACACCAAAATCTAATCAGATCATTGGCCCCCCAAGATACATACATGTACCAAGTTTGGTCAGAATCAGTCAATCCGTTCTTGAGATAACGTGATCACGAGCTATTTTTGCATATATAATGAGCTCTGTGACTTTTGACCTTTGACCTCATGACCCCAAAATCTAATCAGATCATTGGCCCCCCAAGATACATACATGACCCAAGTTTGGTGAAAATCCGTCAATCGGTTCTTGAGATAACGCGATCACGAGCTATTTTTGCATATATAATGAGCTCTGTGACCTTTGACCTTTGACCTCATGACCCCAAAATCTAATCAGATCATTGGCCCCCCAAGATACATACATGTACCAAGGTTGGTCAGAATCTGTCAATCCGTTCTTGAGATAACGCGATCACGAGCTATTTTTGCATATATAATGAGCTCTGTGACCTTTGACCTTTGACCTCATGACCCCAAAATCTAATCAGATCATTGGCCCCCCAAGATACATACATGACCCAAGTTTGGTGAAAATCCGTTAATCGGTTCTTGAGATAACGCGATCACGAGAACGGGACGTACGTACGTACGGACGGACGGACAACCCGAAAACATAATGCCTCCGGCTACTTCGTTGCGGAGACATAAAAAATTATGTTTGCTTGAGTCAACAAAGAATAAAATAAGGTGAAATCGCAATAGGTAATTTTTCAAAAATCACAGAAACTGCTCGCCTTCCGGGCACAGAGCTCGGTACGGACAATAGCCAGTCTAGTGGTTACATAACCCACTTTGAAGTTGAATGAATAGCTATTGAAAGTTCTGAATAGACCGCCTTTCGTGGAGGTTCGCAGCGAGCAGTTTCTGTGATTTTTTAAAACTGACCTGTAGTGATTCCATCGCATTTTTCTCTTTTTTGGCAAAAGCAATTTTTTAATTTTTAAGATATACTTCGTAAGGAGAATAATAGCTTACCTGTGTCTAAATATGATTCAATTTGATGCTATGGATTTTAGTGAGCGTCGCTCTGAAAAAGTGATAAGTTTCTTTTGGAGCCCAGTTTACATATAATGTATATAAAAATACACATATCTGGCACATACTTTTCTTTCCATACATACTCACAAAACATAAAGAAGCACACATAAATTGTACCAACATGCCTATATATACATCTGACTTTACTTTTCTTCATACAAAATTCATACTGCAACAGGCACACAAACAGGGGCCTAGTTAGGTTTGGAGGGGGAGCATCCAATAATTTGAAAACTTTCAATAAAAAAGAACAACCGGGGCTCAGGGCAATTAAGCCACCAAAATGCAAACAAGAGCCCTGGTAAATTTGCATTGAATTCAATGTCAAATAAATTTTAGAGTGCTATTTTCATGCAGTCAACCTTTCAAAAGTTTTCAAAAAGCCCCACCCCCCCCCCCCCCCCCCCCAAACACACACACACACACTCGCACACACAAACACAAACACACAGTGAAAAATCTATAGTTCTAGTGACTTCCTCTTATCATTATGAGTATCACCTTGAATATCATCAATTGATGACCAAAGAGGAAGCCAGAGCATAAAAAGAGGAGCTGACACTTGAAATCCGTTAAAGGTAAAGAGACTTGACGGCGGCGGCGATATTCAGGAAGAAAAATTATCAACAAAAGAAAGATGACATCTCTTTCAGGGGATTATAATTCTGGACGTGAGAGTGAATCGGCATTTTATCACACACGCTCTCTCCTGAACACATTTTCTCCATTCCCTGCATGCCTGCCGTATCAAAGAATGATGAAAAGAGTACCTGAGACAAAGAGCAATATTGATAGGGGAGCTCAACCTTACACAGTGAAAGTATTCCAGGAAATAAAGCAGATACCCTAAAAAAGATACACACATACATCGTAGTATTAAGCATCTATGTATTTTCTCCATTTCATACATGCCATTCTAAGAATGATAAATTGGGTAGACAAAAGAAAAAATTTAAATACAATATCTGGTAGCCCGACAGGAATACGGAAGCTTTTTTTTCCTGTTAACTCCTCGAGTGCTAATGGTGCATATTTGCACCAGACAATACACACAAATGCCATAGAGCTGTAATATATCCCAGGCATTCAAAGTGATAAAGGAAAGTTACATACAAATGCCATAGAGCTGTAATTTCCCAGGCATTCAAAGTGATAAAGGAAAGTTAAGAAGGGTATTAAAAACCATTATGAGCGATGTTAATCAGACCTCGGGAAACTCGCGCAGAACACGCATTTTCTCCATCCCTACGTATACATACAGTACAGCCATTAAAGATTAAGTGAAAACAAATAAAAACGAGCTGGCATGGATATAACATTTATCTAAAAATATAAAACAGTATTTGAATGTCGCTTAGGCCTTGGTTTTTACCTAGATATCGAGAGAAAACATCCACCACCTAAGGATTATTAGTCTGGATATATGAGAGGAAAGAATGATGATATAGCATGGTTATTTTCTTAGTCCCAAGGACCTCTTTATAATGAGTTCCACTGTACATAAAACGTCCACCAGATAAGGATTATTAGGCAAAAAAAAAAAAAAAAACATGTTTAGCGTCCTGCTCTTTTGAAAAAAGGAAGGAGGAGGCCCTTTTTTTTTCAAAATGGCTGACTTTTTTCAAAATGGCCGACTGACCCATTTATCCAAAATAACTGGCCGGGCTATATTAAAAGTACGATCTTTTTCAAAATCATTTTTTCCCCAAAAAAAATCACGAAATTTACATTTTTTTCAGATTTTTCACAAACAAAAAAAAGAAAAGAAAAAGCAGGCGGCCTCCAAAAAGGAAGCGGGCGGGGACGCTAAACATGTTTTTTTTTGTTTTTTGCCTTAGTCTGGAATATAAATGGAGGAATGGATGATGATATAGCAAGGTTATTTTCCTAGTCCCAAGGACCTCTTTATAATGAGTTCCGCTGTATAGAAAACGTCAAAACGTCCACCATCTAAGGATTATTAGTCTGGATATGAGAGGAGGAATGAATGATGATATAGCAAGGTTATTTTCATAGTCCCAAGGACCTATAATGAGGTTTCACTGTACAGAAAAAGTCCACTATCTAAAGAGTGTAAGTCTTGAATATGAGAGGAGGAATGAATGATGATATACATGTAGCATGGTTATTTTCATAGTCCCAAGGACCTCTTTATAATGTGTTCCACTGTACATAAAACGTCCACCATCTAAGGATTATTAGTCTGGATATGAGAGGAGGAATGGATGATGATTGATGAGGGATGAAGAAATGGGAGTACAGATGCTGACAGCAGAGATAAACACGTGTGCCATCATAGTGATTGCGAGGATGCCTGTAACCTAAAAAAGTGCAACTCCCCAATGATGCCGATACCTGATGATATCGGTTGTCTGTTGAGAAAGAGAAGGACACTAAGTCACTTTTTGTTCTTTAGAGATAATCATGTCTAAAGTCTGGGTGCCCTGTAGAAATCAAATTATGTAGCTCTCTTTAATTTCTGACAAATATTTAAAAATGGAGAAAATTTTGATCTGAAAATGCGGCTTCACAAAGTGCAAGCCCCAATCTATAAGATGGTATGCATAACTCACTTTCGTCAAAAACTGTCTTTACGCCCTTCTCACTCTCACCCGACTATAGATAATGAGCAAAATATTGCGTTTCACCATGCAACCACTAGTATGTGGACGTCACGGACATACTATCCTATCACGTTACCAACACTCTGATTAAATACTGCAATTACATTCTACATTGCACATTTGTCCTCTACAAGTATGGACATGGACATGGACTTCATAATACATTATGAGAAGGTGTTCTGGGCCCCGTTTCATAGAACATTTCTTAATTGTTGTAAATGTCAAATTATTATTCTACTCTGCATACAGCCAATCAGCCATGAGCATTAATAGCTGTTGCCATAGTAGTTACAATAATTGGGCAAGTTTTATTAAACAGGACAGTTTAAATAGTAGTCAGAGCAACATTAAAATCATTCACTCTTATTTTAAGCATACTACATCACCTAGAATTCCCTCTTATCAAAACCATTTGTTGTTCAAATTAAATACAATTTTGGTACATATACTGGCATATAGTGTGTCGGTTTTAACCCATCAAGACTTATTGATTTTACAATGAATGCATTCTCCTACGAAAGACCATATATTTTGGGGTCCAGTTCTAAAAGGGTTAAACCATTTTCTTATTTATTTATCCATGCCTATGATGCACTTATAAGGTTTAGCAATTAGCGGACAGCACTGAATTGATTGAGGTCTGCATTGGGTGAGCATATATTTTTTTCCCACATAATAAAGGTTTCTTTAATTCATTATTTTTGTTTAAGTCGCTACTCCATTAAGAACCTCTAATGTGCATGGTTAGTTAGTTTACAGACAATTTACATGATTATACTGTAAGTTTCTGAATTAAAGACAATATTGAGTAAATATTTCAAACAAACAATAAACTTGCAGGTACATGTACATGTATATCTCACATACAGTATTTTGTAATTCAAACATGGCAGCAGGCAGACCCAGATTATCTCAATACACACAATTCTGTGTAAAGTGACCAGGCAGTAACCACATAAGGGTCACTGTAGACAGGTGATTTCTATACACAGGTTGCATAACATTATTTTTCTCTGCAGGGGACCAATTACGGTGGCGGACAGGTTTGACTGTATTTGATTTCAATACTCGTCCATACTCATTACTCAATAGTAGTGCCGAGTCAACCCGGATATATTGATATCCGGATATGAGCCGAGTAAAAACGGACGGATATCGGATTTATCCGAAATGTAAAAAAAAAAAAAGAATTACAAAATATATAAAAATCTGAATTTTTTTTTCTTTTCGGATTTATCCGAAATGTAAAAAACAAAACAAAACATGGAGCTTTTGATTTTTGATACTCCAACCATGGTTGAACCATTTTTAATTTTTTTTTTTGACATTTCGGATAAATCCAAATTTTTAATTTTTTATATAATTTTTTTTTTTTTTCTTCGATTTATTTATTTATTTTTATTTATTTTTTCGTATACCCGTATCCGAGAATTTGAATTCGGTATCCGACATTCACGGTTGGGTCGGATACCGAACGGCTATCCGTTTGGACTCAGCACTACTCAATAGTTCGGATGATACAATTCTTGAACCCCTTTGCCTACAGGAAGCTGGTTAGCTATGTACAAAGTCTATGAGGATTTCATAATCTTAAAAGGGAACGGGTTAAAAACAAACTGTTTGCATATGAACCAATTACCGAGTTGGACAGGAAAAAGATTTCAAGCTACATGTATAAGACATTAAATGCTTAAATTCTAGCCCACTCAATCAACTAATTGCTACTCAACTGGTAATACTGATTATTATAAATAATATACCGTAATCCTTTCCCCCCCAATCACATACACCTCCAGTTCTTAAATGCAAAGAAAATCATGGCACTAAATTTATGTAAATCTGTACCATCCTCAATTTACTTCCAAATCTGCAAGCTAATTCTTATTGGCCGCAATTATCCCAAAGGGCATAGTGTACGTGTATCATGACACAACTCCACTCCTTACCATAAATATTAAATTTTAGTTAAAGATGCTTAAATACAAATATATGTAACAGGCTCTGGCAGCGTCAGGCTCTTGCAGTAATTGGCCTTTAGATTTTTAAAAATATGTATTTTTAATTGTTTTACAAAATTTCCGCAAAATGTAGTTTGATCATAATTATACTAGAGATATTAGTTCTCAATGTTCATTTTTGCAGACGAGAGCCTGATTTGCTAGAGCTGGTGGGACTGATGGGGGGGGGGGGGGGGGGGGGGTGGGGGCACACTGTATGTATTTCTTTATTTAAAAAAAAAATTCCCCCTGGCCTTATGTTTTGTATTGGTTTTCCATATAAGAGGCTTTTCGCAAATACTGCGGAGGGATTCTAGTACGCTAATCTCAGCGGGGTGTCGCACTCAGTGCGAAAATTTCCCTGTACTGTCCAAATCTACAACGGTAGTCGGCTGAATTAGCGTCGGGTGTAGAGCGAGTACGGAGCGGCGTGGTCAGCCCATACTTCAGTGGGTCAGCCAATCAGCGCGCAAGGAGACGTTCCGCGTATTCTTCACTGCGAAACTGCAAATAGTTCGCGACGTAGCCAGGGTACGGATACAGTCACAGCTGACATGCTTCCCCCGTACTCAGACCTTCTGTAGTATTTGCAAAAAGCCTCTATTATGGGGGGGGGGGGGGGGGGGAACATGCATCCCCCCCCCCCCCGCCATAGCTACGCAACCACATCATAGTGAGGATGATCGTAAAAAACATTCTCCAGGAACCTGACCATGTACCATGCATATGACAATATTTTAACCAAAAAAAAAGGAACCCATGCGATGTAATACAATTTAATGAATAAATAATTCAGGAAATTCACCAGGAAAGTAATCAAGCGTCAGATCATATGTACCCTGTTGGAAAATATTGCTACTAGCAGGCTTCATTTCGTATTGTAACATGCAGACGCAATCATCAAATGGAAAGCTAGTACCGCAATCAATCTCTCACCAGGGGATTGCACGATGACTGAATTACTTGCAGGTGCAACCGAACTAGGGCATTTGAGCATGATACAGTCAGTCACTATATGTGACCGGCTATAGCAAAACCCTGCACTTGTCGGTAAAAATCAAAATGTTGATTTTCATACCATTAAAAAGACCTCTTCGCAAGCTTTCATTTGATGCTTTGTTTCAACTAATTGGTCAATAATTGGTTAAGATATGATTGTTTCAATTTTTACAATCATAGGTCTTTTACACACATTGTGTGAACTTAAAAATATAGCGAGGATTGGAGAATGTCAGAGCACCATCGACCAGTGTATTATTTATGTACTGATAATGATACAAACCAGTGAAAAAAACCCTGTGATTTCGCCCGACAAAAAAAAAAAGGACAAATGTTTGAGAGTTAATTTGAATGCATGCACGCTTTAAAAGTAGCCCAGGCTCAGAAATAAATGTTACTTTGTCCCTGCTACAAACCCCTCCCCCCCCCCCCCCCCCCCCCCCCCCCTAATGGCAGAACTTATAAACTAAAAAATATGAATTAGAATACAAGCACAAACATTTTCACCAGAGATGTAAACTAAAGAGACAATGAAAATCAGAACAAAAGCTTTAAAATAAATAGTGTTCAATGCAGAACTAAAGTGCAACTGAAGTCATTACAAAAAAAAATTTGACACATCTTTATTCCAAATTTTTGTAAACTTAGAAATTAGAGGCTTTAGTATTAACAAGGAAAAGGATAGGTGAGAAATTGTTATTCTGGACATGGACATCAAACTTAATAGTATTATTTTGAAACGAAAGACTACTAGTTGGCAAAAAATGTAGTACAGAAAATAATTCATATATCTGAGATGAGTGAGAGAGAGAATGTTTTTTTTTTTAAAGACACCAATAATTAAATAATTTGAATAAGAGTCAAAATGCAATTGTATTACCGTACTTTTTCATGTACATTCTGTACAGTACATTACCTTCATTAATAGTTCTAATTAGCTATTTAGAAGCGCATTAATTAGAGTTATTTATAGTACTTGGCCTATAGAAATGTAAATATTATATTACAACTTTTGCACAAGAAAACATTGCAATATTTTTTTTAATAAAAAAGAGAACAAAAGTAAAAGTGTTATACCTTGTCTCCTTTGAACTTGCAGTTCTGCCCCCAAAATTAAATATCACTAATATGATTTGGAATCCGAGCTACAATTGTCAAGCAATTATTATTCCAATCCTGCTTTTCCTCGATGTGGTGAGAGTAAATTAAGAGGTCAGGTCTGTCACTTTTATTGTTTGTAGATGAAGCAATTACTTCTACCTACTCGTCCTACTGTAAATATCTGAATGATCCCAAGCGCCCAGTCCATACACAACAAAATAGGCATGAGTAATTCATAAATTTTGAAAATTATCAGAGATCACAAGTTCTGCCCATCTGAAGTCACTCCAACAGTACTTACATACATATGCTATTGAACATATATCTGTAGCTTTCACCAAGCAGACACTCCACAGAATTTGAATTGTAGCATTAACTGCCCACCGTATGCACTTATAAGATTGCACCACAACTGCAGGCCAATTGATATAAAAAGAGAAAAATGACATGACGATTCAAGATACATGTACATTCTACTCGACTCTTGATAAGCTGCCAAGAGCTATTTATGGCGAGAGTGAGTGATGCATTAATCACACCAGTATGGGCATCGAGAACTGCATTGTATTATTATGCAGGTATGAGCACTAGGTTACCGATTTTACTTTCTAATTTCTATCGCAAAATCACTGGGCAGACTTGGCTTTCGGCATGAAAACATGAAATGTGACAGACCTGTCTTTATGACATCAATTTCTTAACAGGGTTTTTAAGAGTCACTTTCAATACTACACACGTACTGTTTGGACATCTTAACTACATGTACATTCTGACCTTTAGTTAAAATAACTCAATCGTCATCTTGAATGAATTAGAACTGTTTTGTAGTGCATTCTATTTCTTTTTTTTTAATTGAAGATCTTATATTACATTGTAAATGAAGACCTCAGTATACATAAAGCATTCATACAAGCTGTAAAATTTGTGTAAATTTCTTATTATTTTACTACAAAGGAAACTTATAAGATTCAAATAAAAGTATGAAAATATCAAACATATTGCTACAGTAATGAAATATTAAACACAGGAAGATGCACAAAGCATACGTAAATGGCTCCATTTGTTAAACACTTTAGGTCTCAAACTGAATTACAAATTAAATCAAAATATGTGTACATGAACAAATGTCATGAATTATGAAATCAATATTTTATACAGGAATTGTGACAATTTGATATCAAAATGTGCCGAGTTTATTAATGTGTACAAACAACCAGAATCAAGTACAATGCCTGTGCCAGTCGACAGTAGAAATTATCACCTGACTTAGTAAATACAGTACATGAGCTGCCATGTAATATTTTTGGATGTTACATGGCACTGTTACATGGCAATTCAGATGATAAAACAGTTGTTAACTTTGCTGTCGGGAAAATCATGGAATTATATAATGTTCCCCTCGGGATTTTAATGATATTTCGTGAAGAAAATAAGTCCCTCGACTACGTCTCGGGACTTAATTACTCTTCCCTCAATAGCATTTAAAATCCCTCGGGAGTGGAACATTCCATGCTTTTCCCTCCACCACCAGTTAACAACTGTATACTGTTTCATTCATCTACAAACAGCAATAGCGACAGACCTGACCTATCAATTCCCTCTTGCCAGCCACGTCGTCGAGGACAAACCCAGGATTGGAATAATTGCTAGACAATTGTAGCTCTTCCAAATCACATTAGTGGTAACGGCAAAGTGCATTACATTTATTCAGCCCCCGCATTCTCTGAGAATCCCTGAGAATCCCCGAGATATTGATAAAGAAGTACTGGAGTTAGAAGGCATAGAGACAACAAACATTGGCACGATACGGAATTACTGAATATGTCTTGAAGGCCTGTGCAGTGTGTTGGTAAGCACTGGGGAAATGTGATACGATGAGTAATTATGATAATAATAATTCATATAGATCTATTGATGTGGATATCGCTGCAAATGTAAATAGTTTGATCAATTAATATCAAAATTTAAAGTTAAAAATGTCTTCATCTACAGTAGATGTGAACAGACACAGTACTTCCACAAAATTTACAATTTACATACTTTTCATTTTAAAAAGTGGTAAAATAAATACAGTAGAAATTAACATTGATGACAAATTCTAGTTTGTTTTCAAATTTATGAATTTAATTTTAGAAAAATTAGATCAAAATTCCTAATTTAGGCTACCTTTAAATGTATCTTTTAGCTACAGGGCAATTCCAAGCAAACATTGACATAAGCACCCATTTTTCAAATTCGTCGAATCATAACATATTTGGTATCAAATTAAAGCTTAAAGATCAAACTATTCAGAAATGCATTTTGTTCAAAACAATTTTTGCCGTAAACTATTATTTCATAGGAATTAATTAGCATAAATTAATTTTCAATTATTTTCACAAAATATACTTGTAAATATTAAGCTTAAAAGAGCTGCAAAAATAGGTTTTCATAACATTTTCTTTCAGTGTTGGTAAGAACATTACTTCAATTTATCAGATAAATATCTATTTCGGCATTTTCGCTCTTTGTTCTGCTTCAGTGACTGTTTCATTTATAGTCATCTATATGTCACGCTGTTACCCTAAAAACAGGTATTTTTAATATTTCTGGAAAAATATCAATGGGAATGAAATTATTTTTTGTTTCTTCTTCATTCACCCATAGAGCTATATTATGGATGCTAAATAGCAGCATTATCTTTTACCACTAATAAATCTAAGCAATATCAATTTGGTCACGCTGTTACTTTTTGGGTAACAGCGTGACGCAACCTACTCTTTTTTTGCAATATCTCAAGAATCGTTGGATGGATTCTGTTCAAACCTTGTACAAGACATGTATTCAGAGGTATGGATTATCTGATACATTTTGGGGCCATGAGGTCAAAGGTCTAAGGTCACAGCTAATTAATATGCAAAAAATATATTATTCTCAAGATATTTCAAGAATCCTTGAAGGATGACATGATAATTAATACTGGTATGCGTTCAGTGAAGTAGATGACCTGATTATAGAATTTGGTCATGGGGTCAAAGGTCAACAGGTCAAATTATTGTAGTTTATTTTTTATCTCACAAAAAAATGCCAGAATTAATGTTAGAAAGAGTACTGTAGATAAAAGAAAATTCTATGAAAATGTTTGGAGCACAGGTCAAAGGTCACTCGGATAATTACCAATTCAAACACAAAAACTTACTGACATTGAAATCATGTTACATGTAACAAATCACTTGTAGATATGCACTGTGCCGACATAAAATTAAACATTTGTATGCTAATTTGAGAAATAAGGTCAAAGGTCAGATGTCAAAGGTCTAATATTTCATTGTTGCAATTAAGTTTGTATTTTGGGTTTGATATTTGATGGTTCCTCAAACTAAATTCTGAAAAAGATAGAATTTCAGTTTTGTCCAAAAACATTTTTGATCAATAGAGGGCGCTAGGCTGCAAATTTGTGTCATGCGAACCATCATTTCAGAGCATCTGGGTTATATTACCCATTCATCTAGTTCTGTATAGATTCTGGATGACTACATCAAAATTATATAATCTTATTCATCTCATCAATATCTCCCATATATATAACATGTACAATTCAGAGGTCACGCTGTTACCGTCACGATGTTACCGTGCACAGATACGTTTATGATATCATATTTACTATGAACATTGGATTTTTTCTACATTTTTATTTGGATGTTCTAGCTTGATGTCTAGTACAAAGAATCAATGTGACAAAATTGCAAAATGTTCCTGTAGTTCACAGAGTTTGCTTAGTTCCTTACCATGTAAGAAACCCATGTCTTTTTGCCGTCACACTGTTACCGCAGATATTGATATTCATAATTCATAATTTAGTGGGAATTTTGATTTTCTTTCCTATTGTAAATAATTGGTAGGATAGTGGGAACAGATGCATATCAAAATTTGGTTCTGGACATTTTTATTTTGTGAGTTATTTAGACTTTCATCGTGAGAAACACCCTCCGACCGTCACGCTGTTACCTTGGAATTGCCCTACATGTATCTTTATCAAAATTGAAAGTGACATAGAGAGAGAGTACATAAAGAAACATATAAGGATGACTTTGAATGAAATTTCAGTCCACAAAGACCACAGCTAGTCAGAAATACACTGTATGACAGTTCTACGATTGACTATAATTTTGTCAACAACTTACTAATAAGGTATTTAGAACATTTTTTTTAATGAGACAAATAGATGTTAAAAGATGTGCTACTGTACAGAAAATACAATTTAATCTTTAAAACTAGATGGATCTTCGATTGCGCGCAATCGAAAATTATGCCTCCGCTATCACACGATTTTTAATATCAAGCCCAAATTAACATGCACTGAATTAATTTTTGACCATATGACCCCAATCTTTGATTGTTCTTTAAAAAACATTCAGGCACCAAGTTTGAATGAATTCTGACATTTAGTTCTTGGGATTTTGGCATTACAAGCTTTTTTACATGTATAATGAGTCCCGTGACCTTGACCTCAACCTCATGACCCCAACATTTATGGGTACGTTGACTCCTTATGATACATTCAGGTACCAAGTTTAATTGAAATCTGACATTCAGTTCTTGAAATTTTGCCATTACAAGCCATTTTCGCACACATATTGAGTCCTGTGACCGTAACCTTTGACCTCATGACCCCCCAAATCTAATCAGATCATTGGCACCCCGAAATGTACACTCATACCAAGTTTGAAATTGATCCGTCAACCAGTGCTTCAGATATCGCAAGAATGAGGCATATTTGCACATACATTGCGTCCTGTGACCTTGAACTTTGACCTCATGAACCCCAAAATCTAATCAGATCATTGCCTCCTCAATATCTACACTAATACCAAGTTTGAATTTGATCCGTCAACCAGTTCTTGAGATATCGAGAGAACGAGGCATTTTTGCATTTATATTGAGTCCTGTCACCTTGAACTTTGACCTCATGATCCCTAAAATCTAATCAGATCATTGTCACCCCAATATGTACACTCATACCAAGTTTGAATTTGATCCGTCAACCAGTTCTTGAGATATCGAGAGAACGAGGCATTTTTGCATTTATATTGAGTCCTGTCACCTTGAACTTTGACCTCATGATCCCTAAAATCTAATCAGATCATTGTCACCCCAATATGTACACTCATACCAAGTTTGAATTTGATCCCTCAACCAGTTCTTGAGATATTGCGAGAACGAAAACGGGACGGACGGACGTACGAACAACCCGAAAACATAATGCCTCCGGCAACTTCGTTGGCGGAGGCTTACAAATTGACAATTATAGATTAGCATTAAATCTACATGTAATAGAGGGGCAAAGTTTAAACATAGCACTACATTGCTAGTACTGTGTACATCACCTCAGAGATGTTAAGTATTTTATTGCCAGATCATGTGGCCCAAAATAGTTCCCTTAGTCTTTTATTGTAAACAGTATGCCTTCACACGATAAATGCATGAACTATGAAATGAGGCTTATATGAATCCTGTCTGCAAAAGGGCCATTCTTTGAAAAGTGAAACTTTTTCGGAAAAATTGAAGTTTTATTTTTCTGTAGTTTTGTTCCATTTTTGGAATGATCCATGTGTAAAGTTTCATGAAATACATGATTTGAAGTTTAAAATGAAACTTTTTTACTCATTTGCATAAATTTACATATTTCAATATGTTTCTAATAATCATAATTCAGAAAATAATCAAGATATCAAAAGGATAATTAGCAAGCTCATTCTTCTCACTTTCCTGTACAGGTTGATACCAACTTTGTAAAAATTCAACCTTTCATTCTTTTCTAAACCCGATATTATAAAATTCCCATTTTTCCATTCATATTGTACATGTCACACACGTGACCACCCCAAAATGTCACACACGTGACCAGACGTTGCCACATAATTAAGTACTATAAAAAACAACGGTTTGATATAATTCTCATTCATTGCTATTGTTGTACTTACAAATGTATAGTACTTCTCTGGTAATAAGATGAACATTATAGCTATTCATATTTTAAAGAATTTTCCAAATGAAATTTAGTTATGAAAAAAGCGCTCCGTGCGAAGTCACACACGTGACCCATGCCATTTGACCTCTGACATTGAGTTACGTAATCCTTATAAAATCTTTTGTGTTAAGTTTCAAAGACTACACCATATTCAAGTCACATATGAAGTAAAAATCATTATAGTCTCATACTTACTGAAATATAAGCATCCCATTTCAAAATTTGTCATGTTTTGGGTCACACACGTGACCAAGAATGGCCCAAAAAATGTTCCCGATTCAAGTATTTCAGCAAACATAACGTAAATGCCGCCGAGTCAATAAGCCAGTTCGTAGTTACAATCTGCGCATGCGCGTAATTACTGCTCTCTACGGCCAGATTCCATCGATCGCGAGAATCAAAGGAGCCACACGTGCAATTGAATGCGAATTATTTGTTTACGTTTTTTTAATCTGGATCAGGATCAAAATCAGCCCATCGTTTTTGTATTCACCCCATCCAAGGTTAATAGCATAATATGTACTATTTCATAGAACAAGAACCGGTTTGATAGAATGTGTTATTCATGTGTAATGATATTTATTGATCAATAATTTCACCGAGCCTTGCTCGACCTGGCTATATAGCACGCGCGTATTAGCACGCACGTATTATCGTATTCCGCTTAATGCTGCACTATCCAACGCAAAAACAGTTTTTGCCGACTGATTTCTCTCTCCATTTATTAGCAAATGCAAACAAAATTTTGTTTATGTGATCCACAATGTATATAAATTGATAATGATTACCGACTTTCTTGTTTTGAAGACCGCTACATGTAGAAAGAAATATTATATCCCGTCTGTTTTCCTTCCGATTGCGTCCTAAAACATATGCGTTCAATTATATAATATAGATACTGCATGATTTAGATACAATAGCTGGATATATAATTATATAGATAGATATAGATTAGATTAGATAAGATAGATAGATAGATAGATAGATAGATAGATAGATAGATAGATAGATAGATAGATAGATAGATAGATAGATAGATAGATAGATAGATAGATAGATAGATAGATAGATAGATAGATAGATAGATAGATAGATAGATAGATAGATAAATATTTTAAACGGTACATTGTACGAATGGGCGGTATGCTTATCGCCCGCCTTGTAGCATTATTGCGTGTAAATGATTCACCTGGATTTTTCACAAGAAAGTTGATATGGGGAAAAATCGGTAAATTCTTGAATATACTTTACAACAAATGTGTTCTTTATGAGTTTATGCAGCTGCTCGTATTTTTTCCACTTTGATTGTATGCATCTAATGTTTGTTTTCTGCTGTCAAACTAAACTTATCCGGTAATATGACATGATACCATACACTTAACTGTACGTTGATGCCCGTTGATCTGAGTTGATGGAACATCGGACTACGCCCTCAGCGTCACCCAAGCTCCTTGGTCTAATTACGAACTGGCTTATATCCCCACCATTCCCAGAAAAGTGCCATACACTGATATACAAAATACTGCAATCATTTGTCAATGTGCAAGTGTGGAGAGATTATCGAGCTGGAGGCATGACATCTGAATAAGTGATCTTAAAGGGTACCACCACCCAAAAATAATATTCTTATTATAGAAAGGTAACTGTACTATTCCATTCCTTCAACAAGTTCACAAAAATATGTTTTCAGAAAAAATATATAATTGGAAAACGCATCACCATTCTCAACCATGCGTTCATGCGGTCTGAATTGCGAAGACTATAATGTGTGCACAGCCAGAGCGCTCTGTGCAGAGCGAATGAATCATCCGGGATTATATTGACGTACGCGTGAATAGCATTGGCGCACTCGCAAATGCTTGGCCCGTATGGAACCAGGAAATAGCAGTGGTTCCGTAAGTGGTGGAAATTAATTGCTTTGTTTATGAATTACACAACCCTTTGCAAAATGTCGGGTATCTATTTGATATCACAAAACGGTACCAAAACATATAATAATGTGTTTTCCTTTGCCTGGTGGTCCCCTTTAAAGCCAGTGGAAAAAATACACAGGGGCTCAGGGCAATTAGAAGCAATTGGAAATCTGTAGAAAACATACATGAACAATGTTTTATTGGCCTAATTGATATTGTTGAAAATCTGAATCTTAAAATTAAACACATAAAAATAAGCCGGAAGTTCCATGTATAAATGTCAGTGCTGCTGAGACTGTATGCCTGCATCCTCCCAGCTAGGTGTGTGTGACTACACACTCAAGATGACTGGGCATCACCTTTCCTTACATACTGTACAAATGTATGCTTTATTTTAAGTGCAGATAGATTAATTTTGTATACATACCCGACTATATTTAGGCATTCTTCTGCCAACACATCACCTTCGCAGATGAAATATATATATCTTTCACTTTGAAGGCAATGAAAGCAAATATATCACAGTTCTTGTAAACTTGAGGGGTTTTCTAAGGCTGTTATTTTGTATTATATCAGGGTCACCTCTCTCCATGAATTCTATGACAGGTGAATGGGAGCACCCGAGGTGGAGGGTTAATTTTTAAGTGCACTGTTGTTGTCACTAACACTGTTGCCATGGTGAAATATTTTAGATTGGTGCAATTAAATGCATGTGTAATTATGAGCTCCCATCATACCTCACACCAAGGACATATACATGTATTATGCAACGCATTAGGCAGGCACACGTCTAGATTCTTCTGAGTGCAATGTACTTACTACTACGTACTTTGTAGAGGCTCTACGAACAGGATTATTGATTAATTGTGAAGAGTTTTAATGCATGTTCCCTTCCACAATCACATCCTCTCATATAAAAACATACATGACACAGCCATACATTTGCCCACAAGTTGATGCTGTGTTTCTTGTGAACTTGATCCCTCTAAGTCCCTCCTTAATGGGATAAGAAATGAATTATTGATTAATTGTGAAGGGCTTTAATGCACATTCCTTCCACTTAATACCCACCCATACATGATTGTGGCTCAAACATGACACTACCTTTACATATTTATCAGTTTTATAGATTTCTTGAAGATCGAACCTGTTCCTTCTACCTCTAAGTAAGTCCCTCCTTAATCGACTAGGAAAGGGATTATTGATTCACTGTGAAGAGTTTTAATGCATGTTCTTTTCCACTTTAATATAAACATGGAATCAAAAAAAGGGTACCACCACTCAAAAAGAATATTCTTATTATATATAAAAGGTAATATTTTTATGTCCATTCCACCAAAAAGTTCAGAAAAATTATATAATTGGAAAACGCATCACCATACTACAACATGTGTTCATGGGTCTGCATACGAAGACTTTTTTTGTCTAGGATGAACGCATCGTCCGTGATTCTACTGTCTCAAAACTTACGCGTGAATACAATTGGCGCCACTCGAAGACGTTTAGCGCATACGGAACCATGAGGCCATAATGGTTCCGTAAGTGGTGGTAATTAATTGCACTGTTTAAGAATTACACAACCCTTTGGAAAGTGCTGAGCATAGATATAATTTGATATCACACAACGGTATCAAAACATATAATTATGTGTGGTTCTTTGCCTGGTGGTCCCCTTTATCCTATTAAAAGGTTTTAACATTTCCCCCAGTAGATAACACCTGATCCCTCCAAGTCCCTCATTAATCGGTTGTTCAATGGCAGAAATTCAGATGACAAATTTGACTAATCAATGCAAATTTCATAAATGATCTCACTGAAAAATTGTTCAACTACAAGAGAAAAATCAAAATTTGCATCTATAGGCAAGTCATTTTTCTGTTGGGGCAAGTAAAATGAGAAGATTTATGATTTTACTTGCGTGAAGGGGCCAGTACATCTGAAAAGTAAGTGTAGAGGCTTGGCTAGATGGTTTAGAAGCATAAGTTAGATCAACTTAATTTAAAACCTGGATATGAGTCACAATTTCGCTTATTTAATCACTTAATTATTATTATTAGATCATATTCTTTACAAAAGTACATGGCAAGTATTACATAATTCTGAGATCATTTTTATCTATATTCTGTTATAAAACTTCCAGAAAAAATATCTCAAAATATCTCATAATGTCTAAAAAAAAATACTATGTCTACATCTATAGTAGATCATATTATAGGTAAAAGTTCTGCTCGCGCTTTGCGTGCTACTACGATTTGGCGTCCTTGGAGACGCCTTTTGTATTTGTTGATGCATAATTATAAATTAAAATGAGTCAGTTTGACAAAGGCCTATGGCTGAAATATTACCGGGTAAAAAATTCATGGAGTATTAACTTTCGTTGTTTTCTTATATAGTAGATCATAGTTTCTCTGTCAACATACAAGAGCTCTCATGTAAAATCCGACCTCGGTTATCTGGCCATCATTTATGATCAAACCCGTTATGTTCGCTATTTTTTGTTTGTTTTTTTACTTCACGTACACCTTAAAATGTTTCTCGAACCTCAGTCAAAACTCAAAAGTCATGAAATGTAAGTTTACACAAAACTTGTGCGATGTATGTTAGGTGTTACACAAAACTTGACTAATTTACAATTGGTACATGGCTAACATGGCTATCACATGCTGATGTGAATTGGATGTGCTTGCCTTCGTCACTGAACGTGTTGCTGCATGCTATGATTATGAACAAAATGTTGAACATGCGATGTTTTGAATGTTTGTTGAATGTGCGTTGCACGCTCATCACGTCACACATCAATTGCCCATCCACCCATACATTATCATAATCATGAGCTAGTAAATAGGCATCAAAATTAGTGATTGATTTTCTGACAAATCATCAAATGATCACATTTCACAGCACAAACAAAACAGATAAAGTGGTCTTCCTTTGTGTTAGAGGAAATCTGAATTAAGTTGATTCATCATCGGAGATGTAGGTCTCATACAATTACAAACATTCCTCTGTCCTCTGCCCTATTCCCAACCTGATCTTGATTCTATTCATGGATATTTCAGCCGTCCCGGTCCCTGAACCGATTTTGATCAAACAAAGTTAATTTTGTCATTAAATTGTGTGCTCTTCCAAATTTTACACTCCAAATTTTACACTCTTTTTTACACAATTTTGTATGAAAGATGGTTGAAACCAATGACATGTCAATGATCTTTTAGAGAACGCCAACTTGTGTTTTTACGGCCATTTTCAAATGATAACCAGGTTTTTACTTAGTTGTTTGTAATTTTCTATACCTTTCGAGCATGGTGGAGATATAACTATTAGTTTGTACTGTAATGGTGCAGGTTTTGGTTAATACAAATCAGTTTGACAAATGAAAAAAAAATGTACTTTAAAGTTTAACAAATGAACAAAAATTTAAAAAACAAGTGAGAGTGGAGACTGTGTCCGTGCAGGCATTAGAGAGTAATTTACCCATCTACTCACACTTGTCAGGATATCATTAACTAAATTTAATTTACCTGGCTCCTGAAATATCTTCTGAATATGAATGATTGTCAGTGTTTCGAACTGATCAGTTTGATCAGCTGGCGATGGCTTCAGACGTCAGTCCGGGTACCGGAGAGTTGTGGGTCAAGGCGCAGGCAAAGAGCGCCTAGCCTACTGCTGCGATGATTCTGAGTGAGTGTTAGTGAATTTCCAATATCGAGATCCGAGACAACACCAACGGTACTGGTGTGAACAATTCTTGACTCTTTAATGATTTTAAAGTCTCAAACTCCACGATGCATGAAACTTGTTAAAAACTCCAGGGAAATAGCTTCTGCTTTGTGGAATTTGTAGCTGGATTCGATGGCGCTCAAGCCTCCAACTTCGTCGGATATGCGAGTACGTACCGTACGCTCCTTGCGAATTGCATGCGCGCACTGTATGTTTTTTCGCACACAAACGAACCGTAAAGGTACCGTACCACACGGTCGCAGCTAGCTAGGTAGCGATAGAAGGGTCATTTGATGAGAAGCCAGCGGGCTGCGCCTGGCTGCAATGACCGGTACGGTAGCGCTGGCCGACTCACACTGCACAGAGCATGATCAAAAGTCTGTGGTCTAGGCAATTAAAGTTGAGAGCAAATTAAATTGATTTACCGAGTTAATGCTTACCATGTGATGATTCTAAATATTTATGTTGAAATATTCTATAATTTTGTGGAATTTATCAAAGTGTAAATATAGTTTAAACTTCAAAAATATTTCCAATTAAAATTATATTTTGATTGGCAACAAAGATGGCAGCGCCCTGTGCACATTGACATTGTGTATCATGTGCATGTGGTGGAAGATTTGGACCCTCTTTCAATGAACTTCGTCTTCGACTTCGTACATCTGTTACGACATCCCGTATCCTTTTCTTCTGTGGTTATGTGTGTGTGTGTGGGGGGGGGGGGGGGGGGTATACAATGTGTTTGATTTGAAGTATTAATAAATATCCACTGAAAGTGAAATGCTGAACTTGTCTTGAAATTGTATTAAAGTTTTAAACTACTATTACTAGTATGGTATTGGGTCCTATTACCGGATACCATTTCTTTATGCCATGAAAACGATCAACATGAAGAACAGAGATTTGAATAAACCACAAATAAGTGATCTATATATTCTCAAGATAAAGAATTGATAACTTATTTCGTAGAAAAAAGCGGCAAACTTACGCAAATTGAACTTTTACGGCACCCTTTCAAGAAAGCAGAATTTTTTGTAGCGCACAAACCGGGTTGTATTAACCGGACGCACCAAACGTGAATGTTTTGCATGGGAATGTCATTGACATGCGCGCTGCCACTGGTGCGCGGCAAAACGTGCGTATAACGCCTCGGGGCGCTTATTTTCTTTGAGAAATGGTGGAAAATGTTTGCTAAACATCCATTTATTATCCTCCGTTAATGCCGACTTTCAAATTCAACTTTCAAAATTCGAACGTTTTTCCTATTGGAATTTGCATGTACGGTAATACAACCCGTTCGGTATTGCAACCCCTTGCTATACTTTTATTTATTAAGACTAGTCAGTAAAAAGACTTAGTCTGATTCTGAATTCAATTTAGTTGATCACAGATCAGTGAGAAATAATACTGAGTTAGTGTAAGTTTAATACTATTGTATGGTCAGGGCATCGCATCTAAGTTTGCGCGGCATTCAAGTGCGCACGGCATTCCTAATTGACTTTGCGCGTGCTTGAAAATGCTTGTAAACTATGGTCTATGCTGTAAAATGCATAAAAGAAAGCTTGCGCGCGAACTTCGATCCGATGCCCCTTTCTTTTTACCGATTAAAATGAAAGGGTTTCGAAAACCGGACTAAATATAGATCGAATACATTATTGAGCAATCACAAACTAAGTCAAAACGAAAACATGTTCATTATTATGGCTGCTACAAAATATTCTGAATAACCTGGTATGAGAATCATAATTAACATCGGGGTATTTCTTTCCAAAATGTTGCGTTAAAAGTTATGTGTGCGAACTTCGATGCCCCCATCATACATGAAGTAAGTTAGATTGTCACTTGTGTCTGATTTTGAATTTGAGTTTGAGTTTGACTGACTGCATCAATGTTTGAGTCTGAGACACCTATTTCTGTATTTTGTATTTGTATACATTTTTGTGTCATCACGTAATGCATACCTTGACCTTGCAACTGTAACTGTAAGGCACTAGTTTCAATTTGGAGAGTTTTTAAAGAGGCAAGACTTCGCCTCATCAAAATTAAATAATTGCTAAAATGTTTACAAATTAAAAAAACATTACGTCAAACAGTTTACAAATGTTTACACTAATACAGATAAATAGAGTCAACAACACTCGCAACTAGCATGCATTTGCAATTTTGCATGTCATGGAACTTTTTTTAGTTTAATAAAATTTATTAGATCAATCAAAAACTTATTGCATCTTGCTGTAATGTTTTGTCTTTTTGCATTTTTGCAGGCCTACGGACCTATACAAATATATAAATATGAACCTGTATTTTGAAACCTTAACATAAATATCAAATCTTCAGCATTCATTGTTAAATCGTAGCATGCAGCCAAGCATTTCTATGGTGATGTTTAGATCAGCAGGACATGATCAGATTTAAGTTACTGCAGAGACTGATCAGTTTCCCAGCTTCATACGGACAGCACTTCAGAAACATTTCTCCCATATCCGCTTGTAAAGTTCTTCAAAAGGTAAATTGGTTATTGAAGGCTCTGCATTAAACAAATGTAAAATGTATGTTTTCAGTTCAATATATCTTACTCCTTATAGCCCCCCCCCCCCCCCACATTGTTGAGAATTGCACAGAATTTCTCACATCTCAAATGTGCAGACATTACTTTTTTATCAGAGGAAGGATGGGGGGGGGGGAGGGGGAGGGAAACAATTCTTCACCTCTCCCTGAAGCCTGAACAAAATAATTCATTCACAAATCCACATCAATGTTCATGGCTGGTAAATTAAATTCCTAAAAGTTTTTAGATTAATTAGTTCGCATCAATAGCCAATTTGAAATTTAATTTCTTATATTATTATTGTTTGAGCAAGATCTGTCTCTGAATGTTAAGTCAAACGTCTTCTTTTCTCCTTGCATATATGATCCTTATAAATAGAGATTGTTGCATGCAAGTAGTCAAGCGTATCTACCCAACATGGCTGATGAGGAGGATAAGGCAAGCGAGCCGGCTATCGTTGAGGAAGGCAAGGCAAAGATCGTCTTCCCAAATCCCAATGAAGTGTTCTACAATCCAGCACAAGTGGTCAACAGAGATCTCAGGTAAACCAGGGCTTAAAAGATATTGGCCCAGATTCACAATGAAGGTTTGTACAAACCATGGTTTATCCATGGTCTACATCTATGGAGTGCCATTTGTAAACTGATGGAGAAAGAATGTAAACTCCTTACTTGTTAACAATGTTGATGGTACACATTTACAAAATGCACCAAATAAATGTTTGTCTTCTCACATGGTGAAATTTGCTGGTTAGCAAGCACTAACAGTCATATCATTAGAAATTAGAAATTGTTTTATTTGTATACGAGCAGCACTCCATAGATGTAGACCATGGATAAAGTTTAAACCATGGTTTGTACAAACCTCCTACAAACCTGCTTTGTGAATCCGGGTCCGGCCACATATTATCGTTTTGCAAGCACCCTCAAGTTCAGTAAAACATTCCGTAAACCACAGGGATACTACGTATATCAAGTTATTGGAAGTTCACAGTGATAATAAGGATTAAAAAGATGCAATAAAATCAATCCCTTTGTAGTCTAACTCTCAGACTCAGTCTTATTTCCTTTCTATTCTGAATCTATGTTTTATGGATAATTTTTTTATCATTTAACCAAGTTAAAAGACAAATCACGATGTTATATATCACATATCTGTTTGGTGTGTAAACAAAATATACAATAAATGATATCTGCAGTTGCCAGATTAATTCAGCAGTTGTAACGGTTGTTAAATATTTTGAACTTTAAAATTGAATATATGTATATTAATATAAGCCCCCAGGTGCCCCCACCCGAAAAAAGTATGAAAAGTCAAGGCCATCACAAAACAAAATTAGTGGCCTTGGTCATTGGATCATATGCCCCCATGTTCTGATAGTAGAACTAATCCAGCTAGTTGCGACATCATTGATAAAAGGGTATCTAACCTTGGGTTCGTGAGAGAAATTGAATTGTCATTTCTTTTCTTTCTCTTTTTCACAGCCTTGCTGTACTTGGATTGTATGCAGAGGACTTTGTGAAAGACAAAGGAATAAAGTGTAAGAAAGTGTACCTAATATCACATAATACCACTACCAGAAAGACAATTGGATTTGAATAAAAACAAAACAACTACAGTGAAACCTCGTTATAATGAACACATTTGGTCTATTACCTTTTTACCTCGTATCAGATATATTTTGTTGTATCGGGGCTTAAAAACAATAAAATTACATTGAAAATGGACATGTTAGCCTCTAAAATGTGAACAATCTTGAATTAACTAGCCCAGCTGGGCCACAAAGAAAATGAAGTAAATTTCTTGCATTACATTTATTATATTACTTCATTCAGATTCATTTTTTCAAATATTTTCAAAGATTCAATAACAAAAAGTCAAAAAGATAAACTTCTTTAAAAAATAAGTTTCAATTATAATGGCATGTTTTTTTTTTTTTTTTTTTTTTTTTAATATTCATTATTAATTTTCCTTTCCAGTGTCTTACCAGTATCTAGAAGATGGAGAAGGAGAAACTGCTAAAGTGCCCGATGAAGCAGAAAAGATGGAAACATCTCAAGAAAGAATGTATCACCCTGGACAGAAATGTGAGGTAAGCTCACATAAACTACATTTATTTTTGTTACCAAGACAAACTACTGAATCAGCTGGATGTTGTGATTGATGTTCGGTCGATTTTAAAGACTTTTAAGATTTATAATCTTCAAGTTCAAGCATCTCAATTTAAAGTAAGGCATGACATTGACATGTGTTTGTGTTCTTGTCCAAATCGTATCACCTTCAATGATAGAAATTAACCCTTTCCCTTGGGTGGCCCAGGCGAGTAAAATAAAGATTTCTCAAGTTTAAGTGGCCCAAATACTTAATGTGATGGCCCCAAACAAATAAATAATCCATTAAAAAGTCTTGTTATATTTCGATTGCCCATTCAGGCAAGTCAAATTAGGATGTACATGAAATTTAGGTGGCCCAGAGCCAGCGAGCCTGTGCCAATTTTGACAACCTTGGATTTTGCATAATGTTCGTAATTGTTTATGACCTTTGTATCATTCCGCAGGAGGGCATCACATTCTTGGAGGCTCTATCCGCCTCTGGGCTGAGGTCCGTCAGGATTGCCAAGGAAGTCCCGGGAATCAAGAGAGTGGTAGCAAACGACTTCTCAGAGGAGGCCGTCAGGGACATAGAGAGGAATGTGCAGTTCAACAACGTAGGAGAACTGGTAGAGCCCAGTCAATGTGATGCCTCGTAAGTAGGGAATACATTAGACAACTGTTGGAATGTAGGTCTGTGTTCGTGATCATCACAACTAGAAAATTGCTAATATCTAGTATAAAACAGTGATGCATAATGATAGACCAGAATTAATTTATGGAAGTACTCCTTGTTGATAACTCCTATCTATTGACCTAGATACTTTTATTTCAGAGTTGAATGGCATATATAACTGAGTATTTCACTCTCTTATAGAATGTTAGCATTTTATCAATATCTCTGTTTTTGTCGAGCCCACCGAGGTGGAGGTAGACTAAGGGATCCAAATTACATCCGTCTGTCCGTCCGTCGGTCCGTCCGTGACGCTTACAACAAAAATTTGAATAACTTTCTAACCCTGCATCTGTGTGTAACCAAACTTGATTGGTAGATGCCCTACATTGGCCTCCATGATTTCTTGGGGTCAAAGGTCAAATGAGGGTCATTGTGAAATTTTACCTGCAAGAGTCTATTAGGGTTGATAACTTTCCAACCCTGCATCCGTTTGTAACGTACCAAACTTGATTGGTAGGTGCCCTATATTGGCCTCCATGATATTCTGGGGTCAAAGGTCACATAAGTAGGTCAAAGGTCAAATGAGGGTCATTGTGAAATTATACCTGCAAGAGTCTATTAGGGTTGATAACTTTCCAACCCTGCATCCGTTTGTAACGTACCAAACTTGATTGGTAGGTGCCCTATATTGGCCTCCATGATATACTGGGGTCAAAGGTCACATAAGTAGGTCAAAGGTCAAATGAGGGTCAATTGCGCGCAAGTGGGCAAGACACTTTATGGCTATCGCCTTGTTTCTGATTTGGTTCTTCTCTTGTTTATCTAGGTTGTTGATGTACCAGCATCGGTTCAAGGATTCCTTCAACGTGGTAGACCTGGATCCCTATGGCAGTGCAGCTCAGTTCTTGGATCCAGCCGTCCAGGCCGTCAGGAATGGTGGACTTCTGTGTGTGACTTGTACGGACATGGCTGTTCTGTGCGGGAACCATGGACACGCTTGCTTTGCCAAATACGGAGCCATGGCTCTGCGATCAAAGTACTGTCTTGAAATGGTAAGTCTGCACTCTTCTATTCCCTATATAGGATGCTGAACTATTCTTTGTATTAAATGCTTACTGGCACAGCTGTACAATTAGGGATATGTATGCTTTGGAAAGTAGTGAGCTACATGTATGGCTCTGCATAAGGAGCCCATTAAGTGATAACTTTCAAAGACAAATAACTTATTGAGACGTTCTGTTGATGTGTAGATTCATGGTAGCATATTAAGCTGATAATTAGGAAGTAACAATTTGAGGAGGCTATTCTTAAAATAGTAAGGGTTCTAAGTATGTTGGGGTTCTCTGTGTGAAATTTGCACTTTATTATCACCCGTCCAGGCTTTGTAGAAGGTTCCATATCTCACAGAGACCTAAGCCAAGGCTCGACACTCACGGTGGCCCGATGGCCCGGGGCGAGTAAAAACAGCTGCCGGGCCAGCATATTCTAAAAATAAGTAATCTGGCTGGCCCGATCGGGCCGCTAAATATTCTGTTCAGCTACGAGTGAAAATGTCATTCATGTTTTGTATTACATCGCACATGTTTTTACTGCATTCGCACTACCAAAATCGGGGAAACAATTAATACAAAAAGTCGGGAGCGCATATCAAAACACTCTCTTCAATTATCTACTTCAAAAACAAAATGCTGTTAGTTTTAGCAAACACACACCTTCCCTGGGAGTCTTTGCAACACGTAGAATAGAGGGAGGGTGTGCGTATCAGCGAAGCCCCTTCAACACATGCCCAGCTACCTGCTTTGCCCGCAATGGCTTTGAAAAAGGGATCAAGGAAAGGATCGAAAAATCACATTTGGGAGAAATGAATGGACACCAAAATGATATATATCCATACCAAATATATCAAGCTTATATTTCATAGGTATGTTTGCATTTCATAATGTCTTTTTGTGACATTTCACATCGTGATTCTGAGAATTTTCGGCAAATTAAATCCACAGAACGAGGCTCCCGCTGGCAAGGTACTATGCCAGGAGTTGTGGCCGGCGAATGGGCTAGCTGTGGTGTCATCCATGGTGATTGAATTTGAGTTTGAACTTCGATTGAAATCACTTATCCAGTTTTTATTTCAACATCCATAACTTATTTCTATCACACCTTTCTTTGCAATAAGTACATCCTTGTATTTCCCTCTATTTGTTTAGCTTTGTTTATCCTGTGAATTTATTTTTATTATCAAGATTTCAATCCATATTCATGATAATTGTCTTGTTCTTTTTCTCAGCGTAGATTTCATCAACTTCTAACAATTTGTTTGTTTCTGGTTATTGTTGTCTTTGTCGCTGTGTATTGCTTGCTGTCTTTAATCTCATTATGATGCTAATTCCTCTGAGATATTTACTTTCCATCATCATTATCATCATGATCATATCATTCAAGCGAATTTGTTATTTTTGTTCTCATCGTAGATTTGGGAGTAGCTCAAGATAGAATGTATCATAAACTAGTTCTAAAGACCTTTTCTGGCTATTGTAGTATTGTCTTTCTCTAATCCAATCTTTGCTTGCTTTTCCTTTTTGCCTCTTTCTTTTCTTATAATGATGTTGATTCCTTTTAGATTATGACTTCTATTTAATCTTCCTTCATACTTGTCTTCTTGTCAAAATATCAAACTTTCAAATGTAAAATAAACTAAAAATGGTAAAAAGTAAACAGGAAAAATATGAAAACAGGCAGTTCGCATTTATGTAACAGACTTGAATTAAGTTGTAAAGAAGTGCCTTGTGAATGCTTGGACGTGTAGATTGTAGGACTCTTTGGGAAAGGGAATTATAATTTTCCTTGTATATTTCTTTAAATTCTTATATGAAGAAATAAACAGACATAGACACAAGTCATAGATCATAGTATTTGTTTAATTTTATTTCAAGTATATTTCATTTACCTCACAAAGAAGTAAATTTAGATAACTGTTGTGAGTTCATGACTTACATAAATCAACATACACGAAACTGTAAACATAAAGGAAGAGAGAAAGAAAAGTAGGCTTCCACAATAAGTTCATTACTACACAGATGTACTAAAACAAATGACAAACTTTACAAAGACTTTGCAAGTGGTTAAATTAGAATAAAATATTTAACAACTTCATATTTGCAGGAAAACATAATATCGACCCCCTTTTTAAGAAAGTAAATGTTTTAATGTTTTTCTTTGTTTTTTCGGGCCAGTAAAATTATTTTCGGGCCAGTAAAATTTGAAAATTGAAGAATCTACTGGCCCGATAGGGCCAGTAAAAAAAAATGTGAGTGTGGAGCCCTGCCTAAGCAAATCAATGCAATTGGAACATACTTCCAGTAATGTGTTTTTCTATGACAAAATCTTACAGAAATGTCTTTTTAACACATTGCTTACAGGAACCTGGTGGGTTGCGTACAAAGTCTATGGGATTTCAGAACCTCGAAGGGAAAGGGTTAACCCAAACCTCCACACTAACATTTTGTTCTACTTGCCCGTTCGGGCAAGCAGAATCATGACTTTTCAACTTTTACTTGCCCAAACAGAAAACTTACTTGCCAGCTTACTTATAGGTGAGATTTACTCGTACAGAATTACAGTATTCTCTCCTAGTTGAGCAAAAATTCAGTTGCCCTGTCAGGCAACCAAACTAGACCATTTATGAAATTTTACTTGCCAAACATCAGTTTTTACTTGCCCTGGGCAACAGGGCAAGTGCTAGTGTCGAGCCCTGGTTAACCCATTGCTTACAGGAACATGGTGGGCTATGTACTCTACAACGTTCATGGGTATTTCCGATTCTGGAAGGGATCAGATTAATATAGTGTAACTGTCTTTTCATCTTCCCCGTTCCAGGCACTACGGATTGTTCTGCAGTGCATAGAGACCCAGGCGAATCGCTACAACCGCTACATCGTTCCAGTCCTGTCCGTTGCTCTGGACTTCTATGTCAGGCTGTTTGTCCGAGTCCATGTCAGCCAATCCAAAGTCAAATATTCACCAAGGTGAGATGCAGAGCTTTGATTCTTTTGGGTGGGGTACGGTCTCTATGCTAATCCCTGGAAGCAAATGATTGAACGATGAAAATAAAGTCTCTATAATCGCTAATCTTTATAATCTTGTCAGTTGCTGTGGACTTCCATGTCAGGCTGTTTGTCCGAGTCCATGACCCCGTTGCAGAAAGATTTGCAATCGATTGTAAAGTTGCAATTAATTGCAAGTCAGAAAATATGCTCATTTGAACCAATCAGATTTGCGCATTTAGTCAGTAGATCTGACTTGCAATTAATTGTAATGTTACAATCGATTGCATCTCTTTCTGCAACGGGGCCCAGGTCAGCCGATCCAAAGTCAAATATTCACTTAGGTGAATCTCTGATTCTTTAGGGTTGGATTCTATTTGTGATGTATTGCATTATTCTATGATTCTCTTGGATTCACTATAAAATATTGATGCCACTTGCAAAACTAGATGATTAAATAATTAATGTACAGAAATATTACTGTTCATTACACCTCCAGTATAAATGAATGTGGTTAAGCATGGTATATGTTTTTAATGGTACAGACGTACAGTGTGAAGTGGAAAATTGTAATAATTTATTTGCATACTAATTTTATTTATATGTTGGTTTCTTTAATCATTCTCTTACAGCAAAAAAGCCCTGATATATCACTGCAGTGGATGTGGAAGCTACACCTTGCAAAAACTTGGAAAAGTAACTTTCAAAGACGGGTAAGATTTCAAACTTTCAATATCTTTTCTAATGAAAACAAATTATAATATTAGATTAAACTTTTTTTTCTTTCTAGTTCCAGATTTTGAATTATTAGTTTCTGTCTGTTTGATGATTAAAAAGTAATATACAGTATTCATGTAAACAGAAAAAGAACTGAGTGAAACTTTCCACACTATTGATATCAGACCCTGGAAATGGACATATATATTTTGTCAGTTGATAACAAGTATTATTTATTCAAAATTTACCTGATGTTTTCTGATGTGCTATGTACAAAGTCTATGGGGATTTCACAATCTTGAATGGGGGGGGGGGGGTATTTTTGTTACAATAATAATAATGTATGCAGTTCATGATGTGATGAGTGGTATGTATTTCTGTAGCCTACTAAGCCTGTATCCTTTGACTGATATTTACTTTGCACACACTGATTCTTGTAATGTGAAAACTAAGGCTGAGTCGGTTTGGTCGGTCACACCGGATTCCGACCGTCACCATCGGGTCCCGGTTTCGTTTTTTCGGAACCGGTGCCCGAATTTTTTTGTTTGTTTTTGTTTTTTATAAAATATCCGTGATGACTCATGCCTAGTGAAAACTGTCCCTTATTCATACCTCCTTTTCCTCTCAGCAACCCAAATCCCAACTTCCAGCCAGCAACAGGACCCCCTGTGGATCAACGCTGTGAGCATTGTGGCTCTGTCTTCCACGTAAGTTGTACACACACACAAAAAAATAGAAAAACACATTTTGTGAAATAAGAAGTAAAAACACATTTTGTGAAAAACAAAAATAAAGACACATTTTCTTAATCATACATTGTTGACCTCATCCAAACCAAACTCACTTTTTATAAGCCAAATAAATGTTTGCTAAGTTAGAGGTCTTTTATTATGCCTCCGTAACGAAGTTGCCAGAGGCATTATGTTTTCGGGTTGTCCGTTCGTCCGTACATACGTACGTCCGTCCGTCCGTCCGTCCGTCCGTCCGTATACATTTTGTCCGTACGTCTCGTTATCGTGATCGCGTTATCTCAAGAATGGATTGACGGATGTTGACCAAACTTGGTACATGTATGTATCTTGGGGAGCCAATGAACTGATTAGATTTTGGGGTCATGACGTCAAAGGTCACAGGGCTCATTATATATGCAAAAATAGCTTGTGATCGCATTATCTCAAGAACCGATTGACAGATTCTGCCCAAACTTGGTACATGTATGTATCTTGGGGAGCCAATAAACTGATTAGATTTTTGGGTCATGAGGTCAAAGGTCACATGGCTCATTATATATATGTAAAAATAGCTTGTAATTTGAAATCTCAAGAACTGAATGTCAGATTTCAATCCAACTTGGTACCCGAGTGTATCTTAGGGAGCATTTGTAGTCATTAGATTTTGGGGTCATGATGTCAAAGGTCAAGGTCACAGGACTCATTTTGTAAAAATATCTCAAGAATCAGTTGACCAATAACCATCAAACTTGGTACCTATAATTTGAATTTTGGGGAGCTAATAAACTAATAAAATGTTGGGGTCATGAGGGCAAAGGTCAAGGTCACTTATATATAGCTCATAATTGTGATATGTCAAGATCTGATAGACAGATTACCATCAAAATTGAATTGACAGAATTAATTAAGTGTATGTTAATTTGGGCTTGATATATATATAAATCGCGCAATGACGGAGGCATCATTTTCGACTGTGCGCAGTCGAAGATCCATCTAGTTTATATTTCTTGTTCTCTTTTTCTTATTTTCTATTGTATTTGTATCTGCATTATAAATGTGCATATTATTATAGTATTCGACTACTTATTCTGATTATTAGTAGTTTTGAATAACTTTGTAGAACTCTTTATTTTTAATGGACCCTGTTGGTCCTTATTCTCTTTTACTACAATATTTGTTTTCTTTTATTTCAATTTCCTAATTTCCCCATGTGTGCTTGTTTCTCCAAATTTTAGGTAATAATTGATCAAATATTTTATTATGTAGTAAGTTTGTTTTGTTTGTTAAATTGTTTTTTTGTTCTGCTTTGCTTGACCAGGTAGGAGGTCCTATATGGGCAGACCCCATCCACGACACCACCTTTGTGAAACGCATCATCTCACACATAGACTCCCACCCGGAGAGGTTCAAATATAAAGACAGGATGAAGGGCATGATGACCGTAATAAGTGAGGTGAGTGCTGACTGTATTACTTGTCGTTAGGTCAGGCAAACCTCTAGTAAAATGTCCCGCTTTCATCAGATTTTGTGAAGCATCTCTTTCTTGCTTATGTACGTGCACTGTGAGAGGTTCACTTTTTAAGATAAAAATGAAGAACATGATGACCGGTGTTACGTGAGGTGAGTTCTGCATGTATTACTTGTTGCTAGGTTAAGCAAGCCCATAAGGTGAGGTATAAATCAACTATAGGCAAAAAGCGGTATAAAAGACATCCTCATAGCTGCCAAGTCTCCCTGATTTTGCAGGAGACGCCCTGAAATTAGACCAAGATTGATGCATGATCAGATTTCATCCCATCAGCCAATCTCCCTGTTTAATGAAATAGTATTGTCCCTAAATCTTCCCGATTGTTGTTGTATTTCAATGTTGGTAGCTCTGTCAAAGGCCAATCAATGCTTTACAGCAGCTTAAGATTTCAGAGAGCCTTCAGGTACTTGACGACTTCTGCAAAAGGAGCTGATGCACACGTTTCGTCAAGGATAGAACCTCGTGAAAATATTTTGTTTGTGCTTCTCAGGGGTCGTAATGTAAAGAGTTGCACATTTAAAATTGTTCTTATTTTTCTTGTTTCTCAGGAGTTGCAAGACTGTCCACTTTATCACATCACAAGCAATCTCTGTCACGTTCTACACTGCGAGTGTCCCTCTCAAGAAAAGTTTCGGTCAGCCATCTTGAATGCCGGGTACCGCGTCTCCATTTCGCATTCCTCTGCGGAATCCATCAAGACTGATGCCCCACCTAGTGTTATCTGGGATATTCTCAGGGAATGGGTAAGTCAAGTTTTCACACTAACTTTTTATCTACTTGCCTGTTTGGGCAAGTAAAATCATTTTCACATTTTACTTTTGTGAAACAAAAGTTAAATTAATGATGCGAAGTAGCTTGATTTGCCTGACAAATTTCGTACTTGTTTCTAGATGAGATTTATACGTAAGGAATTGCATTTCTGTTGTTCTTGAATAGAAATATTACTTGCCCAATCTGGCAGCCAAACTAAACTATTTATGATCATTATTTTATTTACTGGACATCATAGAATTTATTTAGTTAATTCGTTTATGTCTGTTGTGCTTATGAAAGCATCGTTATATTCCCCAACCAGGTGAAGGATCACCCAGTTAGTGAGAAGCTTTTGACAGCCAACAGTCCTGCAGCAACCATCCTCGGCAAGAAACCAAGAACCCAGAACTTTTCTAGGGTCCTTTATAGACATTTTGCATGCTAAATTGCCTTGAACCCCTGGTGGTTTTTTTTTCACTATTAATTTCTTTGTGACTTTTCTGATTAGGTGAAGGATCACCCAGCGAGTGAGAAGCGTCTTGTCAGCCACTCAGCCAATTAGTCTTGCAGTAAACAATCCTTAGCAAGAAGCCAACCATCAAAGTCAACGTCTCAAAGTCTCGCCCCGTCACATATCTTTTGTTTGTATTTAAAAACAGATCAGATCTAATTCTCTGATAATTGTGACTAGAGTCAACTGTGGCACTCTGAGGGTTAAAGGTTGGTTTTGCTAATATGAAAGTGTTGTTATATTCCCCTACCAGGTGAAGGATCACCCAGTGAGTGAGAAGCGTCTGTCGGCCAACAGTCCTGCAGCGACCATCCTCGGCAAGGAACCAACCATCAACGTGAACTTCCCAGTATCACCCTAACTCTTATAGATTTATTGTTTGCATTTAGGAACAAATCAGCAGATTTAATTCTATGATATTTGTGACATACCGTGCTTATGAAAGCATTGTTATCTTCCCCAATCAGGTCAAGGATCACCCAGTGAGTGAGAAGTGTCTGTCGGCCAACAGTCCTGCAGCAACCATCCTCAGCAAGGAGCCAACCATCAAAGTCAACTTCTAATCTCACCCCGACGCAGTCCCCAAGTCCAGGAACCTCGGCCGATTCATGGAGAACCAATACATTTTCTTGTGTCCCTTTTGTATGCTAAATTACAAATTCAAATTACAAATTCTATTTGTAACTTTCCCAATCAGGTGAAAGATCACCCAGTGAGTGAGAAGCGTCTGTCGGCCAACAGTCCTGCAGCGACCATCCTCAGCAAGGAGCCAACCATCAAAGTGAACTTCCAGTCTCACCCCGACGCAGTCCCCAAGTCCAGGAACCTCGTCCGATTCCCGGAGAACCCAGAACCAAACTGGGGGCCCAAGGCCAGGGCAAGAATGACGTAAGTAGAATCCATAGTTTAGTCTGAAAGAGATTTTAGTGGGTCCCATTATTATACATATAATTTCAGAAATTGCAGGATGTTTTCTAGACGCCTTAAGTTTTAATGATTTGTCTTGATAGTCTTGATATCTTGATAAAAATTAGTGTTTGGTGTAGACAAAACTAATACATGAAATTGCCTTTTTCTTGTTTTGGGGTGGTATTACTTCCTGATTGTCATTTTTATTTCATGTGGTTTGTAGATTCTGAATTATCCAGTTATGACAATTATTTCAAATCGCAACCTTTTG
Organism: Echinarachnius parma; assembly: GCA_037951105.1. Classification (NCBI taxonomy): domain Eukaryota; kingdom Metazoa; phylum Echinodermata; class Echinoidea; order Clypeasteroida; family Echinarachniidae; genus Echinarachnius; species Echinarachnius parma. The sequence goes on from JBAMJV010008313.1 coordinate 105,772, forward strand.
GTGGCTTCTGTTCAAACTCTCATTATTTTCTCTTTACATATTATTTGAAGGGCAGGAAATGAAACCCTAGAGGACAAGAGGAAGAGACTGCAGGGCAAACGAACCAAGAGGAAAGGAGACGGATCAGAAAAAGCCGAAAATAAACAGGTATTGTCCATCATAGCTCCAGGGGTAGTTAGTGCACGCTCCAATGATGTGGCGGGCGGTACTGGTCGCCTTCGGGGGTCAGTCAAAACAGATGATAGTGGTCTAAAAAACATTGATTATTCTCATTATTACTGATATGGAAGAGGAAATAAACAACAATAAACATATTTTCGTCCTATTTTCTTTGATTTCATTCCTTTTATGGTCGATATTTGTCTAAATCAATGCTTTTTATGCACTCCCATTGGATTTCACTTATGTAATTTTAGTACAACATGCATTCTTCATAGACTAGGCCGGTTATTTTATAAACCAGGATATGCACCCGATCTGGAACTGGCACATTTAAAAAGAAAATTGGTGTGTTTTCAAGACCAGAACGTCAATGACGTAGCGCTCATCCGCCATCTCGCAACATCAAATATCGCAAATTTCATGTGGTACACTTTTCAACTGGTCAAAAAATAAAAATTTGATGCCCTGGAAGGGACATGGGAAAAAATAAAAAAATAAAAAAATAAATTAAAAAAATCAAAATAAAAATAAAAATAAATAAAATAAAAAACAAAAACAAACAAAACAAACAAACAAACAAAAAAAAAAAATAAAAAAAAAATAAAAAAATAAAAATAAAAATAGAAAAATAAATAAAAATTAAATTAAAACAAATTTAAAAAATTAAAAAATTAAAAATTTACCATAATTAATGAATGGAGAAAAATTTCAAAATTCTGTGTAGCAGTTTAGTGTACCAAAGTTAGCTCTACCAGATAAAGCAAACCAAATCAAAATCGGTCGAGAAATGAAGAAGAAGCATTTTTTGTGATTTCTAATAATTTGCATAAATTACCATAGATAATGAATTTCATGAATCTGTATAGAAGTTTGAAATCCCCCTCTTAGCCCTATCTTATGAAACCTAGCCCTATTAGATAAACCAAACAGAATGAAAATCGGTCGAGAAATGAAGGAGAAGAAGCATTTTTTGTGATTTCTGGAATAAATTTGCATAAATTACCATAATTAATTAATGGAGAAAAATTTCAAAATTCTGTGTAGAAGTTTAGTGTACCAAAGTTAGCTCTACCAGATAAAGCAAACCAAATCAAAATCGGTCGAGAAATGAAGGAGAAGAAGCATTTTTTGTGATTTTTGGAATAAATTTGCATAAATTACCATAATTAATTAATGGAGAAAAATTTCAAAATTCTGTGTAGAAGTTTAGTGTACCAAAGTTAGCTCTACCAGATAAAGCAAACCAAATCAAAATCGGTCGAGAAATGAAGGAGAAGAAGCATTTTTTGTGATTTTTGGAATAAATTTGCATAAATTACCATAATTAATTAATGGAGAAAAATTTCAAAATTCTGTGTAGAAGTTTAGTGTACCAAAGTTAGCTCTACCAGATAAAGCAAACCAAATCAAAATCGGTCGAGAAATGAAGGAGAAGAAGCATTTTTTGTGATTTTTGGAATAAATTTCCATAAATTACCATAATTAATTAATGGAGAAAAATTTCAAAATTCTGTGTAGAAGTTTAGTGTACCAAAGTTAGCTCTACCAGATAAAGCAAACCAAATCAAAATCGGTCAAGAAATGAAGGAGAAGAAGCATTTTTTGTGATTTCGAATAAATTTGCATAAATTAGCATATATAATGAATTTCACGATTCTGTGTAGAAGTTTTAAATCCCCCTCCTAGCCCTATCTTATGAAACAATCAGAATCAAAATCGGTTGAAAAATAACGAAGAAGAAGCATTTTGAAAATTGTGGACGGACGGACGCCGGACGCAACGCCATGGCATAAGCTCATCGGGCCCTTCGGGCCGGATGAGCTAATCATCGGGCCCTTCGGGCCGGATGAGCTAAAAACGCAACCAGGACTCAATAGTGACAATCGGGAACTTGTGTGATCGACCAAACCGACTAGGGCTTACAACAACAAAAACAGCGCAGCGAGATTCTGTGAGACAATCCCTGAGCAAGTTAAAGAAGTTTTTTTATTATATGTTTCTCTTATATTTTCCAGATGAAACATGAGGAAACATCGGGGGAGGGCATTCAAGTGCAAGAGGATGAGCCTGGAACAAGATGACACCACTACAGCATCTCATGTCCAAGGAAGCCGCTATAGTCATTGGCAAATGCTGGAAGGGTAACTAGCCCGATCGGGCAAAAAGAAAGATCAAGACATTCAAAGCTTGATGGCCCGAAAACTAGAAAAAGGGTGGCCCCAAATAAAGCAAAACATTATAAAAATAGCTGGGTTTTGCCAAGTGGGGCAAGTAATAGTTTGTATCGGTGAATATTTGGTGGCCCCAGGCCAGCGGGCCGGTGTGATTATCGAGCCCAGCGTTTACAACTTTTCTGATGGCTCATACCAAAGACTCGAAGAATGGAACTTAATGCGTTCTAGCCATGTCCCTCAGAATAGTGAAGTTCAACTTACAGTGCTACCAGAGGACTAACCCTCATAATTGGATGACTCTAAAAATTGGTTGCCTTGTTGCCTGTCGGGCAAGTAGGAACATGACATTAAAGAGATTTTGGTGGCTTCCTGCCAGCAGGCCAATGCTAACTTGAGCCCAGGAAATTAATTCATGTTTATTGTTGATGTACACATAAGAAATGTATGATATCAGTGCAAGTAGCACTTACTAGGTAATGAACTATCACATCTTCAACTGTTCAATTCCCAGGCAAAAACTGCACTTCCCCTTTGCACTTATTTGATGGAGCTGAAAGTAATTTTTTTTTTAGTTTAAGGCTCCCTAAATATCAATGGTTATTGCTTTTCTAGTGCTATTACATTATTGTAATGATACTTTATTGTAAACTTAAACTGCACAATTATGTTTAATAGTCACAATATACCAAAGATAATTCTATTATAGACATTATTTTCAGATGGGAAAGAAATTATGTGGTGATTTGAACACCCTAATTGTGAATTTGAGAAAAACTGTACTTCCCCTTGCACTGATTTGATGGAGCTGAAAGTATTTTGCTAAGTTAAAGGGATCTAGTAACTTTGTTGACATGTGCAAAAAATGATGAATGGTTGATGCAATGTATATTATTTGTTATCTTATATGTCCACAGGGTATTGTGTGAAAATTTCAAGTCAAATGGACATTGCATGGCCAAGAAATGAGCGAAAATGCAAAGTGATATTCAATAACTCACTGCACTCACTTTGTACACAGAAGAAAAACTCGCCCGGAGTTTTTCTTATCTGAATACTTCGATCGTACATATCTTTGTAACGAAAGGGAAATTTGAAAAACCGAAACCTGTCCCATGATTTTATTGTTAATCCGAATACAACAAGGTATGAGGGAACCGCTAGAATGAACAATTTATTTTGAGGATTTTGGACAATGTTACTTAATTCCCTTTAAGGCTCCCTAAATATCAATGGTTATTGCTTTTCTAGTGCTATTACATTATTGTAATGATACTTTGTTGTAAACATAAACTACACAATTATGTTTAATAGTCACAATATACCAAAGATAATTCTATTATAGACATTATTTTCAGATGGTAAAGAAATTATATGGTGATTTGAACACCTTAATTGTGAATTTGAGAATTTTTTTTGTTTTAATTAGCATCAAACTTCCATTTTATATGTACATTATAACAAAATCATAAACCCAAATTTTAAAAAATTCTTGTAGTTCCTCTGGTACTTTGTTCTTCTTCTGTAATCGTCATTGAAGAGATTGAACATCAGAAACAGTAGTATGCATCATCATCAGAATCTTTTTAGAAATACAAATACCAGATATTATCCCAAGAGTGGTACATATATTGATGCAGTTTGTGTGAGGGATACAGCAACTTGGAACATCTGATAAGATATGGAATAGATTGATTATATTCTAGTCTTAGAATTAAAAAAAAAAACGACCAGAAGGACTTCCAGTAATCAAGAAATTATGAGATTTCAAGCAACTTTTATTTTTCTTCTTCAGATTTGAATATGCTATATTTGTTGCTGGTTATGTAAAGAAATATAGAGACATGTTTTGATAGCAAACTTTTATTTATACCAGAAAACTTCCTTTCTTCACTGTTGTGTGTGTGAGATGAGATGGATCCAAATGTATGTGTTGTATTGGAATGCAATCAGTCTTCCAATGGTCTATGGGCATGTTTGGTTAACCTACTATTCCCTGCTGGATTTGCCATCCCAGTGGACCCAGCAAGTTCCTATAGTCAATGGGTACATGTAATGTAGAATAATTATGCTGGCAAATATAATGTGACTTTTTACTTCATAGTCATCCAAGTAAACATCTTGCCACTGCATGCATCCACTTTTTACAACTGAATCTACTTTCTACACTCCAATACAAGGTTATTATAGAGTGGTGAAGTGTGACATCATGAATGATTTTATTTTATGCAATCAGTCTTCCAATGGTCTATGGGCATGTTTGGTTAACCTACTATTCCCTGCTGGATTTGCCATCCCAGTGGACCCAGCAAGTTCCTATAGTCAATGGGTACATGTAATGTAGAATAATTATGCTGGCAAATATAATGTGACTTTTTACTTCATAGTCATCCAAGTAAACATCTTGCCACTGCATGCATCCACTTTTTACAACTGAATCTACTTTCTACACTCCAATACAAGGTTATTATAGAGTGGTGAAGTGTGACATCATGAATGATTTTATTTTATTTCAATAGGAAATCAAGTGTTATTTTGCTCTAGTTCATGTTTTGAACCAGAGCAAAATAACACTGATTTCTTATTGAAATACAATTCATTCTGATGGGCATATCTCAGCCAATACTTAACATATTCAATTGATTTTAAACATTTGGGCATTATTTTGTATGCTTTTTCGGAAAATGAAGTTCAAATTGAGAAATTTTAAAAATAGAGGTTTATGTCACAGCTTCGGTTCTCTATATTTCTCATCTTGTCATGTACAGTGGAACCTCAATATAAAGAGCTCGTGATATATAACCAAACGCTGTTATAACGAGGTGATTTTGCTGGTCCCAGCCCCTTATACAGTGGAACCTCTTTATAATGAGCTCTGTTATAACAAGGTAATTTCACAGGTCCAGGTTCTGGATGTATTTCTGACATACAATGCGGTAAATTCAATGGACCCAACATGCTGGTTATCATGAGGTTTCACTGTACATGTATTCTTTTGTTTGTTTTTTACCCTGATAAAGCAAGGTCATTATCATGGTCCGAATTACTGTACCTCATTATAAAGAGTTTCCACTGTAACACCACACCAATATCCATCATCCATCCCCAAGTCGCACATATTTGCCTTATCACACAACACAACACACCACCTAAAACTACACCAGATTCAGATTGGATACTCATACACGTAATAAAGTGGAACCTCCCTATAAAACCCTCTTTAAAAAGGGCGATTTTACCCGTTCTAGCTCTTTTTTTAAAACCCTGATATAACAGGATAATTGTCCTGGGGGTGTTGCATTGTGATTATTCGCAAGTCAGAAAATGCACCTAAATGCGCAAATCTGATTGGTTCATGAGCGCGAGTTTTCTGAATTGCAATTAATCGTAACTATTAATGCAACACCCTCCTGGACCCCATGTACATGTAACAAGGTTCCACAACAGTGGAATTGAGACGATGGAAATTACCTAGCTATATAAACAAAAACAATATTTAGAGCTGGGGTCAACAAAATTACCTCATTATAAGAGGGTTCGTCATAAAGCTCTTTATAATGAGGTTCCACTCTGTACCTCAAATTATAGCTAATACTAGCAGAATGGTCTAAATTCCCATCAGAATGATGAATTTCAAGTCCAGTGACAAAAATACACTGGGGCTTGGGGCGAATTCGCCCCCAAAATGCCAAAAAAAGCCCCCGAAAATGTGTATAAAGTTAATTGCAAATCAAATTTTGGAGTGTTATTTTCATGCAGGCAAACTTGAAAAGTAGCCACCGAAAATTTGTTTTTATTTTTTCAACCCATGGATGAAATTCAACAAACTTTTGCTCATACCAAATTTAATCTAGAATGGTTGAATTTAGATCATAGACTGGAGAAACTGACATTAGAGAAGAAAAGTTTTATCCAGGGTAAAATTCCCTCTACTGATGAGAATTCAGACCAATGATGTAATGTACCATGTAGCGAGTGGGGTATGCCCAAATGAGCGACACTTGGCTCGTCTTTGTGTGCTTCATATTCAGAGATGCCAACACTCCCCTATTTGTGGAAGATTATTTCCCATTAGGCTGTATGCAATTGAAATAGACTTAATGTCGACACTGCTTAATGTATGTAAATGTTATTTGTGTTGGGTGAACAATGTATATGTGACTGTGGCCTCGTTGCACAAAGAGTTGTAATCGATTGCAATTAATTGTAAGTCCGAAAATATGCACATTTGAACCCATCAGGTTTGGTCAAATGATAAAATCCTACCCTTCAACAAGAATGAAATGTTACCGAATTAGGCGGACACCACTGTAAAAGGAATTTAGGTAGAAAATTAGAATTCTTTATCTGATAAATTTCAATTCCATGCATTTTATATGTGGCGGTGGGTTAAGCCAAATGCACACAGAGCCGACTCGACCTGATCCAAATTTAGGTAGAATAAGATATCTTTATCTGATTAATTTCAATTGCATGCATTATGTGGCGGTGGGTTAAGCCAAATGCACACAAAGCCGACTCGTCCCGATCGACTTGTTGTTTTCAGTCAGATTGGGTCCGTGTGTATAGCCTCCGGACTCCCATATTGGTAATTGGAAGCCAGTCGAAAGTCAGTCAGGGCCAATTCAACACATTGAATCGACTCCGACTGATTGGGCTAGACTCTAGCCCGACTGAAAACCAGTCGGATCAGGTTGAGTTTGCTCTGTGCGCATTGGGCTTTACATTACAACTTCTTCCACTACTCGCTATTATTCCAGCACAATAGACACAACACAACATTCCAGACAAGCAGTTATTTGCGATTTATATCATTTTATTCAGAATTCATTCTTCTGCTGTGATGTCTCAAAAGAGAAATGTAAATGGGCATGCGGCAAGTCTGTAATTTCACAATCGCACGATCTTGAAGGATGCCTCGATCTCTTGTCGCTAGTCTCTGGTTGGGTGTTCTGTATATTTGAGCACTGCGGGCCCTAGTTTGGGCCTTTCAGTAAGTGTGTGGGAACTGTGAAGCGCGTTGAAATGACACACGTAGCTGGTTCTGCAAGTGACGTCCGAGCGGTCACTCTACAAGTTCTTGAGCTGTCGGTTCTTCCACTTCTGGAGTGGGCCGTGGTCGGGATGGTACTGGACGCTGACGCCATCGACGGTCAGTTTGCCCTCGCTGCGCATAGTCTCGTACTCGCCCCGCTTCCACTTGGTGAAGCCCCACTTGCCGGAGATGAAGATCTGAGGGGGGAGAGAACGACAGAAATTCCATCTTTAATTTACAAGGTCCATATTAAGCCTGTAGTGAAACGGTTACACGATGGTTAACCGACCCGCCATTGGCAAAAATAACCGACTTGCTACAGTCCATATACCCAGAGCTACCAACATTGAAATTCAACAATCGGGAAGATTTATGGAAATTTCATCAGAAATCAGGAAGATATCTATAAAATACATACAACCTAATGACAATAATTTATAAATGTATAAATTGTAATTTAATAGGAACAAGAACAAGTTATTAACCACATTTTCAGAAACATTCAAGCTAATCACAGAGTTTCAGCCGAAAGATGGTGTGTGAATTTTGCATCATCATCAAATGTGGTCAACCAAAAAGAAAACCTAGATGGATCTACGACTGCAGTCAAAAATGATGCCTCCGCCATTGCGCGATTTTTATATCAAGCCCAAATTATCATGCACTGAATTAATTCTGTAAACTCAATTTTGATGGAAATCTGTCAACCAGAACTTGAGAAAACACAATTATGAGCTTCTTTTACATGTAAAACAGGCAATGACCTTGACCTCATGACCTAAAAATCTAATTAGTTTATTAGCTCCCCAAAAAATATAAACAGGCACCAAGTTTGATGGTAATTTTGTCTTGAGATATTGTAATTACAAGCTTTTTATGCACAGTCCTGTGACCTTGACCTCATGATCACAAAATCTACTGGCTACATTGGCTCCCTAAGATACATTCAGGTACCAAGTTTAATTGAAAGTTGACATTCAGTTATTAAATTTTTACAATTACTTGTACCGGTAAGCTATTTTTCATAAATGAGTCCTATGATAATTCTAATCTGGTAATTGTCACTCCAATATGTATTCTCATACCGTGTTTGAAATTGATCCGTCAACGGTTCGTGCAATATCACAAGAACTTAAACGGGACGGATGGACAACCCAAAAACATAATTTGCCTCCGGCCACTTTGTTGGCAGAGGCATAAATAACATCTTTGACGAGGATTGAAAATTGCAGTCACTGTCAACTACTACTTGATGGTAACCAAGTAAACCAACTAAATTTCATGAAACTACACCCTTTACTTGAGATATACATCTAGTGCGTGACATAGTGATTATGCAATTGTTCTTTCCACAAAAAAAAATAATTGGAAATGTTAGAAAAAAAATCTCAAATGCAAAATTCAGTCAACCTTGCATTTAAAAAATCCATTGGGACTGCAGAAAATTACAAGCATCGACCTAGCTAGCATTGAACTTCCACCAATTTGGCTGTGCATTTTATTAGAGCTACTTTTTATTTTCAAGTACACAGAAAACATTGCAGTCAGCCATTATACAATGGAACCTTATTACCAAGAGCTACGATAAAACAAAACCCTCTTAGAACAAGCAAATTTTCCTTGTCCCAGCCCTCGAGTCTTGTTTGTTTACCCAGACAAGGTTAGTTTCATGGTACTAAGGACCAAAATGAGGTTCCACTGTAAATGGCAAACATCGCACTCGGCCTCTGTATTAGCAAAATTACCTTCTGGCGGCCAGGGAACTTGAACTTTGCCCTCCTGAGGGCCTCAATGGCACTGGCCTTGTTTCCCTCCTTGGTCCTCAGGGACATGATGGTCTGTCCGATCTTCACACGAGCCACGGTTCCCTGGGGCTTACCGAAGGCACCACGCATCCCGGTCTGAAGCCTGTATAGGGTAGGAACAAAAGAGATTAATGACATGAAATAAGATGTTATAAATCACAATTCATGTACATGATAGTCTTAGACTTCTTGTACTGTCCGATGTTCACATGAGCCACAGTTCCCTGGGGCTTACCAAAGGCACCACGCATCCCAGTCTTGAGCCCATGTGTAGTAGCAAAAGAGATTTATGACAAGTGCAATAATTAGATAGTGATATCATGATTCATGCATGATAGTCTTCTTAGACTTTTTGGTCCTCGGCAGCATGATGGTTTGTCTGATGTTATGTTCATGCGATAGTTCCAACAATCATAGACCAGAAATTGATGGCATTTTAACCCTATCTTAACTGGGGGGGGGTCAATTTGACCCCCCCCTCGACTTTTTGCGCGATAATTCCGCAACGCGCGCAGATATTGCCGCGTGACGTCATGAGTTTTTTCATTGAAGTCTTGCGCAACTTTTGAGACCAAATTTGCGACGACCGGGTATACCGTTCTAAAGTCACGTGACCTTTTGTAAGTGAGCGTCGGCCCAAAAATCACTAAATTTTGTGATTTGTGTACAAATCCTATGGAAATTGATTTTTTTCCTAGAAAAGACAAAATCTTCATTATTTTTCATTCTAATCACTGCAATTATGTAATTTTGGGCTAAAAATGGTTGGATAATGGTCAATAATTATTTCCATTGGAAAAAACAATAAAAAACATTTTTTTGAAAACCTGTTAATTAAGTCATAGAGAATATTCATGTACAAAATCAGCATATTCTGAGCAATATTTAGTGATTTACAGACAAAAAGAGGATTTTTGCATAAAATTAGCGTTTTTCGCTAATTAATATGCGTATAATTTGCATATTTAACATTGGATCGATTAAACGAAAACATGAACGCGTCGCTAACACTTCAATGTACCTCCATGCAAAATTTCGCGTGAATCGGACGAGCGGTCTCCGAGATGTTAGGGGGGGTCAAATTGACCCCCCCCCCCCAGTAAAAACCTGGTCTCAAATAGCCCAGTTAAGATAGGGTTAAACAATTTGTTAGACTGTCCAATTGTTGGTAGAATTGTACATCCCATCAAAAACCATGTGAAATTCAAGGCTAGTTCATTCTCTCAAATGATTAAAGTGATACCTGTAAAGTGTCAGATATTGCACAAAATTAAATTTGAGACTTCAATCCTATATCAATATCATTGTAAAATACAATTGAAAGATTTGTGAAAGTTTGAAAGAAAACGAACACTGTTTACCTAGTGAAAAAAACGAATATTGAGTTCATATTTTATCACCGAATACTGATGGTCTGCCATACTTTTGTAGCAGTAATGAATGATCCGTTTGAGATATTCGCACCCGTGTATTTGTACACACGTAGTACATAATTCATGGAATTTGAACTCGCTCGGCTCAAAGTTCAATCTCCGGAATGTTCTCACGGGTGCTGCATGCGGACGTTCTCAGCTGAGACAATCGCACTTTTTTCAATTGCGTTGATTAACGCTTTAGAAATAATGATTTTCAATGATAATTATCTTCATACTAAAGGGACATTTGAAAAAATCAAACCCTATTTTATTCTTCTCTTACCATAAGCTAAACAACACGGTAGAAGAGAAACGAGGAAGCTCCAAGTAATTTTCGTGGATTTGGACACTTTACAGCTATGACTTTAAGTAGAGACTGAACAATAGTAAAAACCGATCCCGAGGCAAAGCAGTCTAGAGTTGAGGAGACAGAGAATGAACCCTGCCCTCTGTTAACCAAATTCAACAAATTTTCTTAATCAGACTCGAGACTTATCTTGACACCAATCTTCTTTCAGTCAGGAAGGTTCATGAAAAAATTGTTCAAGTTAAGTACCATCTACCGACGATCTTTGCAATCAAACAGTCCTGACAGTAACGCTGACCCGTCTCCCCGGGGCCAGTAGATTGTTACTTTGGACCGGCAAATATATTTGACAGTCGTACATTGTAAATCGGTGGCCTGGGGGTGTTGCATAAAGAGTTGCAATATTGAAATTCAACAATCAGGAAGATTTATGTAAATTTCATCAGAAATCAGGAAGACATAAATACATACAACCCAATGACAATAATTTATAAATTTATCAATTGTATAATTAGGAACAAGAACAAGTTATTAACCACATTTTCAGAAACATTCAAGCTAATCACGGAGTATCAGCCGAAAGATGGTGTATGAAGTTTGCATCATCATCAAATGTGGTCAATCATTACAATTGTCCAAGTACCATCCACTGACAATCTTTGCAATCAAACAGTCCTCACAGTAACGCTGGCCCGGCTCCCCTGAGCCAGAACTTTACTTTGGACTGCCAAACATATTTGACAGTCTTACAGTGTAAATTGGTGGCCTGGGGGTGTTGCATAAACATCAAAATACATCAAAAAGTTGCATGATTAAATGAAAATCAGAAAATATGCACATTTGAGCCAATAATATTTGCGCATTTTGTCGCATTTTCTGACTTGCGTCTAATCCAACCCTTTATGCAACAACACCTGGGTCCCGCCCCCATTGCAGAAAGAGATCAATTGTCCCGCAGCGTTGCCCTGATCAGGCAACTAGATTTTCATTTTAATAGTGATACTGATAGATGGTGTCATGTCTCATCTTACAGCAATCTGGAGAACCAAAGGAGTGAGATTTTGAATAGTTGACAGTTCACAAATAAACATCCCTATTTAGGCAAGTGAATTAATCTTTTGGGCCACCTAAAATTTAAAACACACCCGTTTTACAAGCCAGGGGGAAAAGGGAACAATTTTAGATACCTAATAGCGAAAGTTTGAGCAGTTTTTGATAATCCAATCAAGAATTATGATTTTTCAAATTTTGATCAAAATCTTGTTTGCTGCCCTCTTAGTCGGCTCTTTGCCAAATCTGTGATGTCACAGATTAACTACTCCCATTGGAACTGTCCAATAAAACTTCACAAAATGCAACTTTTCATGAAAAAGCATCGTCCCTCTACTCTCATTCTCAGATATGTTAGAAACGAGGTAAATGTGCATGCATTTAACGTCCAGTGAATTCCACAAAAAATTAGAAAATCTGAAAATATGTGTACAAAGTCAGTGGAAGGTTGTTCTACTATGGCATCACAGATTTTGGCAAATTGCCATCTAGAGTGGGCGGCAAACAAAACTTACCAAAATCATAACTTTTGAATTGAAAATCCAAATTTGCTCAAACTTTCACTATTGTGCTTCTAAAATTGTTGTCCTTTCATTCGATCCACATAAGTACTTGGGGAAACTTCCCCTTTAAGTTAAAATTTATTGTATCCACGTCATATCTACGTCACTAAAAGATATATTTTAGCAAATCGCTATTCCTCAAGTACAGTTGAATATTTTAGTGACGTAGGTACAATGAATTTTAACTTAATATATATTTTTCTGAATACACACCCTGATCAGGCCACGGTCAGAAAATGTCAGCATGGAACCCAGTTGAAGGAGTTATCTACATGTAGCTCATGCTACATTAAGTTATAAAGTTCTACCATTCCTCACCTATCTGCTCCAGCGCACGACAACATTTTGTTGATGCGGACGATGTGGAAGGGGTGGAGTCGAATCCTGATGTGGAAGGCGTCCTTTCCGACGTACTTCACCATGTACTTGTTGGCACAGATTCGGCTGGCCTCCAGGGCCTCGGATGAGAGCTGCTCGAACTCATCGGACACCAGGTGGATACACAGTGGGAACTCGTCGACCAGGGCCCTCTTGCGACCAAGATCAAAGATCCGGATCTTGGAATCTGTTAGAAAAAAAAATATTACAATAATTTTAAACAATTGTATTTTCAAAATTTAGAATAATTGCAATTAAACTGTTGACCCTGGTAATAAAAAAACAGAAATTACACTGTTCTTTGAAGTCTTATTTATCAAACTTACTCTGCAGAACACGGGGACGGTTGGGTCTGTGGACTCCAAAGAAGAAAACAAATATTCCTCTTATAAATTCTAAAAAATTAAGCTTTGATTCGTTGATTTTAATTTGAGATGTAATCTGCAAAAAATTAAAACCGAGTGCAGTGGATACACAAGGCTGAATTTCTTAGCTTTACCGTGAATGGAAATGTGCATGCAACACATTCCAGTACAGTCAATTTCAGGGATTTGGGTATTGTTTGTAGTCGCCAAGAAAGCTACTAGAAATACTTTACATGTAGTTATATACTCACCAGGGACACCACGGCAAAACCTGGATTTGGGGTATGGCTTGTTCTTGCAGTAGCGATAGCTGTAGGAAACATGATAATTAGATATCAATACGAGTATGAAATCAACAACGCAATTTGGCACACAGCAAAAGCATGATTCAACACATACCCAGTAGTGAATTGTCACTAAAATGTTACAAGAGTGTTTTGTTCACGGTTCACCTTTCACATCAATTCAGAAATACTGATTAAATGAAAAAAATATATATTTGTTAAAATTTATGAACACAATACATACTCAGGTACATGATTAACCATGTGACAGGGCACAAAACCTTCTTTAGTAATTTCTAAAACATATTTTTTTGAAAAGCTGAAAGGGCAATCTACTTTTGGAAATTTTGGAGGACATCTGTAAAAAAGCGTTTACTGTTTTGTATTATAAAGAATGGAGAACTGCCCCCTCGCTCCCTTGCAAACCATTACCGATACTAACAAATTGAAATTCATAAATATTATGGAAAGCGGAGACTAAGTGGAAGTCGTGAATGAAATCTAAAATGTCGAATTCTAGAAACAAGAAAGAACATTAAAAACAAGTCCCGCTAACTATGATTAGTTTTTACAGACTGTAAAGTGCGAATTTACGGCGCTGCCATTGATTTAAGTCGTCAAAAATGTCTAAAACTTTGACCAAATTATTATGTCGGACCATCGAGGGATAAGGAAAAAAGGCAGCGAGTGATACAAACCAATTTAGTAGTTTAAAGTAAGCTTAGTTTAAAGTGATGCAAATAAAAAAAAATTTAAAGGTACGAAAGTGGAAACTGCATTAGCGCTGTAAATTAGGTTAATTTCCCACCTCAAATTTTCCCATAATTGACTTAATTTTGCACTTTTATTACTAGTCTTGGCCTGGGGAATTTACACTTTACCGCCACAGCTCTGGCAGCCTCTGCACGCACAACCAAAACCCTATTCTAAAGCCACTGCGTGCGACACGTATTTTGGCGCGCCGAGATGGCTGAACAAGCAGAAAGAAAGTGGTATTAATATGACGATATTTGCGGATTTTAGAGCTTAAATTTCATTCTTTATAAGAATTATATTGACTAATCATCGCCGCGGGGGAAAACCCCCCGAACCCCCGATCTAAATTTCTAGACAAAAGAACATCGGACACTTACAGAAAGTGAAAAATCCTGAGTGAAGCCGTGGCGGTCAAGTGTAATTTACCCTTACTCTTTTACACACAACATAACATTTAAGCATCAGTGTCTCGGCCAGTTTAGCCCATGACATGCCATGTCCATCTCGCACTCGTACTTTTTCGAGTCTCTTGTTCACGCCAATATCCCACACCGTTACGCTGCACTTTACAAACCAGTCAAAATACAAACGAATTGCAAGTTGACAAACGACAACTTTCGTTCACGTCTTTCACATTTCAATGTCTTTTTCTCATTTAAAATGGGTTCATGTTATAAAATGAAATTCACAGCTCATATATTATATAATATATTATTTGTTTAATCATGTTATTACTCTCTAAAGTGACTTTACGCTCATGAAAATATTGAATCCTGCTTTATTTACATCGGGCCCAATTGTCATACATTTACACACTCTGTAATATACACATTACACGTACCATCTTGCCGGCCGTCGCCCCATTTTCGGTTTCTGAAATGAAGCAGACATAAATAATGGTTCAAAATATATACATTTATAAGAATAACATTTTATTAATTCATAAATTTAAAAATAACTGCCATGTCAACGGGAAATAAATACGATTAATTGGGATTTTGTTTGATAGATTCATCGGTAATATGTACCTTGGTTGAGACGGGCTCACAAAAAAGGCAGATTGATGATGTTTAGTAATTTTCTTAACAAAAATAAAGCAATGAGTCCATTAATCATATAGATTAATAATTTGAAAAATATTTCTCATTCTTTTGTATATATTTTGTAAGTAATTGATAGGTTATATTATTGAAAAAATATTGTAATTCTAGCAATAATATGAAAACGGCAGCTTGGCAACAAATGTTGAATGAAATTAGAATCTGAAAAAATAATTCTCTCATGCGAACGTCTATGGTGGCGTTCATACAAGCTCGTTGGGGAAAAAAATAAGGGGTAGTTCAGTTTTGGTATAGAGGGCGCTGCACGAATTTTTTTTTGGTGAGATATCGAAAAACTGAGTGTAATAATTGATAGAGCCTACAATTTTAATTTCAGTATAAAATTTATTTGATCAAAATCGGTTCAGAAACGGCTGAAATATCAATAAATATATCCGATCATAATAAATCTGGGGCCCAGATATATATTCGATGATTTTTGTATTTATTTTTAAAATGCTTAGGCCTACCGGTACACTTTTTTTTTTTTTTATTCAAAGAGGTTTTAAAATAGTTCTTGATGATCTCTCTATTTAATCATTTATTTCAACAAAACATCACATGCATGCTTTTGTATAAAAAATGGTTGAAACCAAGGCTTTTTTTCAGAGCGCATCTATCAACGCGCTCTGCTTTTTTTTTAGAGCGGCCTCTTGTGTTTAAAGGACTCCTTTTTTTAATGATATTAACAGGATTTTTACTTAGTCGTCAGTGTAATTTTCTATACTTTTCGAGCATGGTGGAGTTATAACTATTAGTTTGTAATGTTATTGTGCAGGTTTTGGTTACTAAAGCAGTAGGCTAAAGCTCAACCTTACCAAAACTGTAGTACCCCTAACGATTTTTAATTCAATAAAAGCTCGAAAACTAAACAAGACAGTAATGTTGACAATGAATATATTTGAATATTTTGGTCAGCCGCATATAAAAAATATTTGATGGACCAATATTGATGCTATCTTAAGATTTCAATTGTTGTTAAATTCATTATTATATTGTACATGTATTCGTTTGTTTGTTTTACCTGCTATTCTAGCTTAAATTAAATCATAAGGCTTTTTATATTTGAATATTTTGGTCAGCCGCATATAAGGACTACCTCCTTTCTGGCTGCTACCAGCCTAAGCAATTTCCTTGTGTTTTTAACCATTTTTTATGCATGTTCTGTAAATGTATTTTGTGTTTTTTTTTGTGCTTTCCTATGTTAAGTAATTGTAATTGTGTGATACTTTGTATACTGCTTTTTACCATGTATGTATTTTATTGCTTTGGCAAAATAAACTGAACTAAACTGAATTAAAATACATAACAAGGTCAAAATTATGGAAATCATTAATACATTAAAATACAAATTTGTTATCGCCTATAATAAAGCAAATTGCAATTTAAAAAACCAAAGAAATTCAGTAAGAGATATAGCAAATAAATATATAAACGCATACTATTATATTCTATTACATTGTACCTAATATAGGTTATAATACAAAATTTAACAGGGTTCTACCAAATTAAAGTGGGAATATGTTAAAACATGATTTGTGTCAGCCTCTGTCTCGATCAGGAAAGTAAAATCATATATTTTTCAATCTTACTAGCCCTGATACTTCTAGATGAGGAATTACAGTGTTCCCTAGTACATGTATTTTGATCAATTTTGCTGCCCAATCGCCAGTAAGCGGGCAAGCAAAAGCTGCAAAAAAAGGCTGCAAAATTGTCTGAAGTTATCAGGAAGCCTCACATTGACACGCCAATAATTTGAAGACTAAGAGGGGGGGGGGGGGGGGGGGGAGACAGAAATTGGTTTCAACTGAATGACACCCAGTATACCAGCAAGGGGTATAGGGAGCAGTTGTTAGGGCTGTTTCCAATGGTGCAAGTCTAATTCTATACCAAATCCAACATTTTCAAGTCCTGTAGAGTATTTGGATATTAAGTTCCATGTGTTATGATTTGCTTTTAATTGGTAATCTACCCCTTTTGTATCTCCCTTCCCGTCTC
This sequence comes from Echinarachnius parma, assembly GCA_037951105.1. Lineage (NCBI taxonomy): Eukaryota > Metazoa > Echinodermata > Echinoidea > Clypeasteroida > Echinarachniidae > Echinarachnius > Echinarachnius parma. Next base: position 123,161 of record JBAMJV010008313.1, read on the forward strand.
CTCTCCACTTCTCTCCTCTTTTCTCTTTTCTTTCTCTTCCAATCTATTCTTTACATAATGTACTCATTTAGGCGCGCCGAAAGCAGTTTTTGATTGGGAGGGGGGGGGGGGGGGGGGAGCAAAGACCTTAGGGGGCTCACGCGATTTGTTTTGTGTATAGGGGCCATAGGCGTCGATTTCTTCTCGCATTTGGGGGGGGGGGGGGGGTGATACGTCATTTTGACCATCTTTGGCGAGGGAGTGAAGCGACAACCCAGCAGCGTGCCCGGGTTTTTATGACTGAGGGGGGGGGGGGGGGGGGGGGATCGGGGGGATAAGGGGCCCCAAAAGCTTTTGGATTTAGCTGTTTAGAAATCGGAAGATAAATTGCACATTACAAGCATCATTTTATGAGGAGGGCTTTGTCCAAGTTTTGATGAACTTTAGCCTGATAGATACATAGATTGCAAGCATCCTGATGAAACCCTGAATAGAATCAGTCAAGGGATACCCACATTGGGAAGCTTATTGTGGCTTCAGGGGGCGGAGCCCCAGGGAGCTTTGAGATTTGCAATATCCAGAAATGAAGATGTTGTCTATATGTTAATAAAATTGGATTTAACTGTTTAGAAATTGGAAGATTATTAAGTGCACATTGCAAGCAGTTATGAGGAGGGCTTTGTCCAAGTATGGATGAAAGCATCCTGATGGAGCCCTGAATAGAATCAGTCGAGGGATACCCACATTGGGAAGCTTATTGGGGGTCCAGGGGGCGGAGCCCCCGGAAGATGTGGGATATCCAGAAATAAAGATGTTGTCTATAATAGGAAATAGGAAATACAGTTATCTATTGTATAGTTAGTTATATAGTTAGCTCAATTTTTCAATGAGTACAGGGACGGGACTGGGTCAAATAACCTAGTGGATGTTCCAGGGGGCACAGCCCCCGGAAGATTTTGGATTTGGGCAGTTTAGTTTAGCACTATCAACATGTGGTTTAAAGAAGACTATAGTATCAACTTTCACATTATGAATGAGAGGGGGGCAATGCTCCTTTATTTTAATGTTATTATATATTTTTGAACCCGAAATATTGGGGGGGGGGGGGGGGTAATAATACAGACCATCCCCCACCTGAAATATTGGGATGGGGGGGGGGGGGATATCCCCCCACTTCCCCGCCTCCCTCCCCCCCCCCCCCCCCCCCCGGCCCCCGCCGTGATCGACGCCCATGGTATGGGCTCATGCCCAACCACACTCACCCCAGACCATACAACCGTTGAATGCAAACTGAGATAATCTGTTCCCGCGCAAAATGGATGTATACATTATTTTTTGAACGTTAGAAATAGCAAGTGTATTGGCTCATACATGTTTATGTTTTCGTTCCCACTCTTCTTCTTCTTGTTTTACATATATATATATATATTTTTTTTTTTTCGGGGGGGGGGGGGGCAAAAACTCGTTTTGCCCCCCCCCCCCCCCCCCCCCCACTTCCGGCGCCTACTTTGGCATGCTCTGTTAATATTTTTCCCTAAGTATAATGTTGATTATATTGTTGAGAAGTTATAGGAGACCTACAATTTACGAGCATTGTGCTTTTTAGTAGACCTCCTTTTTCCAATCTGTATACCCATATTCATTGTGAACTTGTATCTCGTTTGTTGTTGGAAATAAACGATCATTCATTCATTCATTCATTCAAATGCAAGATAAAGTAAAAACAAAAAAAGAGGTACCAGTTTACTGGTGCTGGTGACATGCATGCAAGCGTTCCATACTTCACCTCACTTTTTAAATTTTATTATTACGCATGCGTGGTTCGTATTTTTGATACTAATCTGAAAAATAATGGCCTCCCAGTTGGAAGGATTTGTTAATTCTGTGGTTTCTCTATCCACGGATGGTAAGTTTTAAAGCTCATTAGTTATTTCAACATCAGCAGTAATGTTTTCTCAGTGTATTCTGTTTCATTTTATCAATTTATATGCAAAAGTTTACGTTGTATATTGTCGTAATCATGTGAATGTGTGCCCATATACTGACATCGGTGTACTGTACAATGGAAGTGTTGTACTGATTGTGAATGCAGTGAATAAATACCGGTTTAATTTAATTTGCACAGACATTTAATGAGAAATGTTTTGATTAAAATGATAAAATAATACCAGATATCTTGGAGAGTTGATAAAGCCAAATCGTGGTAGTACTATAAGTAGGCATGTCACTTCATTTTTAAAAGTTAATATAATAATAATCAGACATTACTTAAATCTATGATTAGGCATCACCAAATGAAAATGAAAATTGCGCGAAATTAATGCAAATTATATTCTATGAGTCGGGACTGACCTGATGTAGATCATTATGCCCTTTAAAATCCAAACAAATACCAATATTTTGCCAAAATATGGTATTTTACCCATTTGTTGTGTCACAATTTTCGCCATTCACTTAATGGCGCGCTGCGAGCTTACCTTTCGTGTGCCCGACCGATGTCGCTCGCTTGGTCTCTGGCTCGCACGCGGCGTGCGCTCCCACTATCTCTGCACGCAATTTGAATACCCGCTCGCGCGACAGCACACGCGGCGGGCCCGCGCCGCGCCGGCGACGACGGCTAAAATCACCGAATCGAAGCCCCAAAAGCCCCTGTTCGAGCATCAAAATGATTATGTGAGACTGCTTGAGGCGGACAAATCTTCCGAGAATATTAATGCTGTAACTGACCTTGATGATCGGATCGTTTGATCGGATCGGCAAAATTTTATCGATCTTCGAAATCGGATCGATGATCGGGATCGGATGATCGGCTATTAAATTTAAAAAAAAAAAAAAAAAAAAAAAAAAAAGCTTTAATTTGCATCACTTTGCAACAAAACTGGTTCGTTACTTACTGCACATTTTTGTTCTGGTCACTCGATAGTCCGCCGTAGTATTTTTTATAAACATTAAAGCCATTTGGACGACTTAAATCAATATTTTGGATGCGCCGAGGTTGCTTGCTCGCGCAGGGCTGGCGCTAGCGTGGCCAACCGGTAGAGATACGGCGGAGAAGCTTAGACCGTCAGCGGATCGCGAGGCTATGCTTTCACGTGCTTGATAACGGCATCGCGGCGCAGCATGCACGCAGGTAGCACGCGACAGGTGATCTATCTCCGTCCATGTGACCTATTTTTGTTGATGTTGTTGTTATAATTATAGTTACTTAACTTTTGCATTTTGTTGTTTTTAGTTTGACGTTTTTTTATGCTGTTGCTGCATGATGCATTTTCAGTCAGATTTTTGCGCATCGCTTGTTTATTTTATCCTGTTTCCTTAATTGAATTGCAGCTTGATTATTAATATTACTCAGTATAAAATAATAATTAAGAATAAGATATTTTGATTTCTTTGTTGCTGTTTTTCACGACTGATTTTCTAAAAAATAACTGGAGTTTATTTAACTTTTTTGTTATTCTTTGTTCTCCTTTAGAATCAGTTTAACTCGATCAACAAGTTGGGTACATGATGTATTATAAGCTACATGCAGTAAATAATTCTGAAAAAACAAAAAACAATAGAAAACATAAAATTAAGGGGACATTTTTTAAATAAACAAAGTAATAGTAATACACAGGTGTACCCCCAATAATTTTCGTGCCCCCCCCCCCCCCCCCCAACCAGTCCGACCACCTTCGCCACTGGCTACATGTGTTTGTTTGTTTGTTTGTATTTGATTAGTGTGTATTGCTTTGTTATTTTGCAACTAGTACATAAGTTTGTTCGCTAATTACTTGTACCAATAGCCCCAATACCGATCCCCACGTCATTCAACAATCCGAAATGTTTTAAATGTACTAAAAATAATAGCCCCCGCCCCCAAACTTTCCGTCGTCCGGCGTATAGGCCTACTCAAGAAACAAAGTACCCTCCCCCAGTCTACTGAGAAGTGAGAAGGCTGCCACCCCCTCCCCGATACAAAACGAGTACCGGGTATTATATTTTAAAATATATAAATTATTGTTATGTACACAGAGTATAATAATAATAACAATAATATCGATTTATATAGCGCCTAATATGATTGATAAATGACGGAAATGATGAACTGATGAGGATGACAATGAATGATCATTATGAAGATGGCGATGCCAATGATTATTATGATAAAAAAGAGGATGGTAATGATCCATGATGAAGATGAGGATGATGGTGCATGTTTGACTGGTGATGATTATAATAATTACTAACATCGAGACGGACAAAGTGCCATTATAATGGAGCTAGGGGCGAAGCAAGAACATTGTAAACTGCGTCGTGGCAACTCCCCGATAAAATGTAAGTAGTATATAATTTATTATTATTATTAATTGCGTTACGTACAATTATTGCAATATATGGGGAGGTCCTCAATACAGTGTGACAAAAAAATGAAGAAAGCGTTAGCCTAATGGCAGTGTGAACGAAATAATTACAGTTCCCCAATTTGCGTGCCCCACCCCCCCCCCCTGAAAAAATACAAAATCACACGGTCGCACATAAACTAAATCATAATCGGGGGCCGCAGAATGTTTTGATTTTGGGGGTGGGGGCTGACCACATTTCAATTGTTATCATAACTATCTTATCATCACCATTATTTTCAATTTGACGTTTATATTATGATGTTTTTCATCAAGTATACAATTTCACAAGCCGCCATCCGTCGGAAATAATAAGTATTTATATTTTGAACATCATCATGAGTACATACAAATAAAAATCGCCCCGTCGCACATGGAAACTAAATCATAATCAGGGGCCGCATTGATATTGGGGGATGGGGGAGGGGGCTGACCACATTGTCCACATTTCAATTGTTATCATGATTATCTTATCATCGCCATTATTTTCAATTTGACGTTTATATTATGATGTTGATCATCAAGTATACAATTTCACAAGCCGCCATCCATAGAAATAATAGAGTATTTATATTTTGAACATCATCACGAGTACATACAAATTAAAATTGCATGGTCGCACGGAAACTAAATCATAATCATGGGCCGCAGAATGTTTTCGGGGTGGGAGGAGGGGGCCGACCACATTTCAATTGTAATCATAATTATCTAATCATCACCATTATTTTCAATTTGACATTTATGTTATGATGTTTATCATCAAGTATACACTTTCACGAGCCATCATCCTACTAGAAATAATAAAGTATTTATATCATGAACATCATCATGAGAAAGAGTACATATGAATTATTAATCATAACAAAAACGCATAGTCGCACTATCCATGGTCGCACGTGAAACTAAATCATAATCAGCGGTCACAGAATTATGTTTTTGATATTGGGGGGGGGGGGGGGGGGTGGTGGAGTTGGCTGACCACATTTCAATTGCATTATCATAAGTATCATTTTAAGTCCCCCATGCTCATGTTTATCTCATCTTCCTCGTCATTACATTTATACTCAAAGCGTAAACAAATTATAATTCTTTAAATTGAAAGAAGGATCGGCCGAATGTAGTCCTCGCACGCGCAACACAAGTCAAAATTGGAGCGTCCGTCATCTTCCTAAAAAGGAAAGAAAAAAAAAACATGTTATGATTATGTTTATATAGTTAAATTTTGACGCCATTAGTCAATAACAACATATCAAACAATTTATATACTCTCTCGATCTCCCGGAATTCGGGGACCGGGAGATCGAGAGTGCAAATTTACAGTTTATATTATACATGTATACTAATATAATTATGTACCAGCTTTCCCCTGAATCTTAGGCCTTGCTGGCGACTATATAGATCAACAAATCGTTTTTATGTCCTCTTCCATAATTTATCAGCATTCTCTATCAGTCGGCCGACAGTAAAAGACTGAATTTAACATGTAAAAGAGGATATGAAAACGATAATTCGTTGATCTATAATAGCTTGCGACATAGGACACGCATGCCGCCCGCATGCATGCACGGCGCCAGCGCGGCGCCGATCGTGCGCGCGCCGGGTCTGACGGCCTGGAGTCCATGTGAACATCCGTCGGGAATATCGTTCAAATGACTAGCAATTTTGCGAGTCTTGTTCCGATTTTCGCCTTTCAAAACGAAGTAAACTAACAAAGAGTATCTCGAAAATAACATTTTTTTCAAGTAAATGATATAGATTGTCCCTTTTTAAAATTTCAATTCCGATATTCTTGCAAAGAAAATGGATGGTTTTCTCCCGGGATTTTTTTTTTTTTCACATAAGTCATAACACATAAAAAAAACAAAAACAAAATTTCATCCGATCCGATCTCCGATCTTTTCTGCATGATCGGAAATCGGCAAAAACGGCAAAAAAGCCATGATCGGATCGGGATCGGCATGCCGATCCGATGATCGGTTACAGCGTTAGGCATCACCAAATGAAAATGAAAATTGCACGAAATTAATGCAAATTATATTCTATGAGTCGGGACTGACCTAATGTTAGTGCTGTAACTGACCTTGATGATCGGATCGTTTGATCGGATCGGCAACATTTTATCGATCTTCGAAATCGGATCGATGATCGGGATCGGATGATAGGCTAAAAAAAAAAAAAAAAAAAAAATCTTCTTTTTTTTTTCTTTGGAAAATGATCCCCAAAAAACACATTTTGGGAATATAAATGAATACCAAAGCAACATATATCCATATTAATAAGCCCAAGGTAATCTTGTACGGGTATGCTTTCATTTCAAACTGATTACCTCTTCTTTTACAAAATTATACTCACGCCGATTCTGAGCTTAGTCCCATGTGATTAATTTGGCGTAACCTTTCAGAAACACATGGGACTAAGCTCAGAACCGGCGGGAGTAATTTTGTAAAAGGAGAGGTAATCAGTTTGAAATGAAAGCATACCCATACAAGATTACCTTGGGCTTATTCATATATGGATGTTGCTTTGGTATTCATTTATATTCCCAAAATATGTTTTTGGGGATCATTTTCCAAAGGAAAAAAAACAGATTTTTTTTTTTTTTTTTTTTTTTTTTTTTTTTTTTTTTTTTTTGCCGATCCGATCTTCCGATATTTTCTGCATGATCGGAAATCGGCAAAAACGGTCCGATCATGTATGATCGGATCGTGATCGGCATGCCGATCCGATGATCGGTTACAGCACTACCTAATGTAGATCATTATGCCCTTTAAAATCCAAACAAATTATACCAATATTTTGCCGACGGCTAAAATCACCGAATCGAAGCCCCAAAAGCCACTGTTCGAGCATCAAAATGATTATGTGAGACTGCTCGAGGTGGACAAATCTTCCGAGAATATATCGTAAAAACACCTGAATTTTCCAAAAATGTAAGTTTCCAAAGTGCGGACTACTGCCGATTGCTCGAAAATTCGAGATTTCAACAAAGTTCACTGCGAAAATGTGGCAAAAAATGACTTACTGAGGTTGAAATTGATTGAGTTTCTCGATTCAAAACACGAACCGGATCTATGATTGTTGCTAGTACCTCTTGTGTATACTTCACATACATAATATGTGGTTCAGTCAGCTGTTTGACCGCATTACATTTGGAAAAATAGTATCTCCCTCCACCCTTGCAATAGCGAAGTTGCATTGCCCACAGCCAAATATCGCACAAACTACGTGTACAAAAATATGGTCCATGCGCGCCATGTAACGCCGAATGACGATGCCTAGTCTAGTTGACAAAACAAAAATGGTAAAAAAGAGAAAATTCAATTTGACCTCAAAATTCTGTGCAGTGTTGTCTGAACACCTAAAGACAAAAGACATTGTGATATGGGCAATTCCAAGAGCAAACATTGACATAACCACTGATTTTTCAAATTCGTTGTACCATAACAAATTTGGTATCAAATGAAACCTAAAAGATTGAACTTTCCAAAAATGCTTTTGTTTTTGAAAAAAAATATTGTAAACTATTATTTTATCGTTTATATATAGCATGAATTAATTTTCATTTATTTTCACAAAACATTCAATTAAATATTAAGCATAAAAGAACTGCGAAAAGGAGTTTTCATAAAATTTTATTTCAGTGTTGATACTGATAGGATCATTGCTTCAATTTATCAGATACCGGTACATCTTTGCAAAAATCTGTGAGTTCTGTGACCTCACAAAGGTGATTTAGGTATTCAATTATAGACAAGGCAATGATGAATTGAATCCAAGTTGGATTTTGCGAAACGGGCCAGGTATAAGTGATCTAGACAACAAAACGTTGCGTCACGGACATTACATTTTCAGCGCCACGGACATTACAGTTTGTCCGGAGGATTTGATTAATTGAAATATATATCTTTAGAGCACTCAAAAGACTGAAATTTTAATTTGAAAAGGTACTTTGATTATCAGTCATCAAATTTGGTGTCCCATGTGTGGAGTTTCATGTATGGTTTCCGTTTCTCCTATAAGGAGACACCCGAGAATTTAAAAAATCATGTGAACTGAAAGATATAATCAGGATCATGTTGTATGGAAAAATAATCCAGAAAAAATCAATAGGATTTTAAATAGAGCCAATTGTTTTTTTGAGTTCATGTCCACTTTTTCGTGGAATTGCCCATATAAATATATATATCACATCAATATTTTCTAAAATGATTGCATTTTCTTCAACACAAAGGTGTAGCTGACAAGATGAGTTGCCTTCCTTCTTCTGGAGATGCCAGCGTTGGGACACCCTCTGGACTAAAGGTAGAACCACCTGATCCAGTGTCACTGTCACCTGATCAAGTAGCAACACCTCACAAGAGCAGTTCCATTCATCTATCTGAGGAATCCAGAGATGTTGAGATCCCTGTAGTGAAGATGGAACCACCTGACCCCGTTTCACATGATCCAGTTGATCCACTGTCACATGACCAAGTGGCATACCAAACTATATCACTGGAGATCAAACCGGAGGATGATGACATGAGAAAAGGTATGGTCAAATCACACTTCAGTAATCTGCAAACGTGTCAGAGAGTCAAAGCATCAATTGACATGGGGGAAAATGCAAATATGGAATTCCTGAGCCAGAATGAACAGGAGAGCAACACTGAAAAGGAGTGTGTCAAAAAGCAGGGTAAACAAGCAAGAAATGAAAAGGCAGGAGTATCTGAAACTTACAAGAAACCATGCAGATTTTGCATATTCTGCAACAAATATCAGTCAAAGTTGTCCGGCCACATTACCAACAAGCATAAGGACAACAACCGTGTACAAAGAGCATTATCACTTCCAAGAGATGAGAGAATATCTGCTTTCGATGTCTTCAAAAAGGAAGGAATTTTGCATGTAAATAAGCTTCAAGCTAGGCAAGATGATCCAAAATATGAGAGGGAGAGAAGTGTGCCAAATACTGAGGGAGAGTTGGTAACGTGTGGTGAGTGTCAAGGCTTTTATGCCAAGAAATACATGAAGAGACACAAGAAGGTTTGTCAGAGAAATACAGAATCGGCAACTATTTCGGCTGATGTGCCAGCCAACCTATTGCAAGCCAAAGATGAATACGGAGATGATTTTGTTCTTAATGTATTATCCAGGTTCAGGATAAATGATGATGCAGGGAAGCTATGTACTAAAGACCCATGCCTATTAGAAATAGGAAAAAGACTTTGGAGCAAGCAAAAAAAACAACAGGACAAGCGGGTGGAGGTGAGAAAATCAGTAATGGCAGACATGCGACGTCTTGCATCATTATATATAGAGCTGAAGAATACTGAAGAAACAGTAGGGAACTTGCCTGTGAAGAAGGGAAATGTGTCGGATCTCTTTCAGAGATCAAATTTCCGGCACTTGGAAGAAGCAATAGATAAATTGACAACAAGAGGGGAGTCTGATATGGGAGTAAAAGCAGGACTCAAACAGGCGTCGTTGTACCTTTTGAAGTCTGCATGCAAGATTGTGAAGGCTTTGTACTTGATGGATGATGATGATGAGGAAGCAGCTAATATTGACAAGTTCTTGGCTGTACTGGAACTGAGTCAAAATGCCATGTTTGGCGATGCCACTTACCTACTCAATAAGCAACAGCAAGAGAAGCTTAGACGACCTCAGGAACAACCAGAAGAAGAAGACATTGCAAAATTGAAAGAGCACACAGTAAAGAGGATGAGTGAACTTGCCCAGGATGAATTTTGTTTTCTTGATTCACATGGCTTCGTGGAATTGCGTGATTGTGTTGTAGCTAGGTTGACGCTATTCAATGCACGTCGAGGAGGGGAACCAAGCAAACTACCCCTTAGTAGCTGGTTAAATGCTTATAAGGGAGCTTGGCTCGATAAGTATCAGATGGACAACCTAGACCCCCTGGACAAAGCATTAGCCCACAAGCTAAAGGTTGGGTATCAAGCGGGTAAGGGACTTCACATTGTCCACATCCTCTTCCCTGAAGACACGCACATGGCATTAAGAAAACTTGCATCGAAAGAAGTCCGTCTAAATGCTGGAGTGTCGGAAGATAACAACTACCTGTTCCCGGGCACAAATGGGTCGGATGCCCATGTTTCAGGATGGCATGCCGTTCACAGTGTATGCGAACAGCTAACACTTCTCAACAAGGAAGCTCTTACAGCAACCAAGAACCGACACCGAATTAGTGTGCTGTTTGCCTTGATGGACGTACCAGAGAACGAAAGGTCATTCATCTTCAAGCATTTGGGTCACTCAGAGACAACGAATATGAATATCTATCAGGCACCACTGGAGGTGAAGGAGATCACTGTCGTGGGAAGGAGATTGGAGACAATGGATGCAGGTACAGTACCAGGTACGTTGTCTGATATTACTTGCAATTTTGGATTGCACAAAGCTTGAATGAACACATTGATATTTAAAGGAGAATGAAACTGAAGACTTGTAAAATCTAAATGTGCTTTTTTTTATTAACTGGCTAATTAGTAACACAATACATGTATGCATGTTTTATGCATTTTGTTACTATCCCTTATTTTCACTCGATGTTGATATTTAACAAATTTCACGAGGGGATATAAATCGTGATTCATACGTACGTGTGTACGTGTATGTCCGTATGTGCTTCAAAAATTAAAGCCATTCCCAATGATCTACATGTACACTTTCGGTGGGGACTTATATTATGCATCGCTTAATTTACTCATTCATTTGTTTCTATTGAAACCTGTATAAAGGAACCTGAATCCAAGACCACCTACTTAATGCAAAACACTTTTGGTGTCTCACAAAAAAGGTAATTGCGAGGCAGTCTCCAGTTGGGCCATGACGATCATGAACAGCTATGTAAATTTTTTTTTCTTGCAAACCTAGAATTTGTATATCGCATGAACTTGTGGATATTACGAAATCTAGGTTTGCGAGAATTGTCTCGCATTCGCCTTTTTGTGATTTTCTTCTTTCAGGCTTTAATGCATTTCGAGACCCATTTTGCTAGAAATCTGGCGCATTTTGCGTACTTCAGTGTATTGCTTTTCAGAAATGCATAAAAAAACAAAAAAACAAAAAAATCCTCACACCATTCTTTTGTTTATTCATACATGTACGGAGGCCTGTTTCAATCAGAATTACAGCCTTGCTAAAATAACGATAGGGACATTTTGGATAAATTTCCTATCATCTCAATTACTTTAATGTGGGTTTTAACCTTGCAGAAAAATGTTGTGATCCACTGAGATGTTAACTGTGTTGAAATGCAATTTATTATTAAATCAAAATTAAAAGTATGTATTCTATGTGCTCCTCTTGCTATGCAGGTGGCCTAGGCACTGGCTTTGGTGCTCAGCCACAACAACAACAACAACAACAACATCAACAGCAGCAGCAACAGCAGCAGCAGCAAGGTAACTGTTATACCTCAACAGACATGCAATAGGCCTTATTAAAGGGGCCCACCAGGCAAAGAACAGCACATTATTATATGTTTTGGTACCGTTTTGTGATATCAAATAGATACCCAACATTTTGCAAAGGGTTGTGTAATTCATAAACAAAGCAATTAATTTCCACCACTTACGGAACCACTGCTATTTCCTGGTTCCATACGGGCCAACCATTTGCGAGTGCGCCAATGCTATTCACGCGCACGTTTGTAAACAATAGATTCCCGGGCGATTCGTTCGCTCTGCACACATTGCAATTCACCGTACGCATAGCAGTCTGCGTAATTCAGACCGCATGAACGCATGCTTTAGAATGGTGATGCGTTTCCAATTATTTATTTTTCTTTCTGGAAACATATTTTTGTGAACTTGTTGATGGAATGGAATACTAAAGATGTTACCTTTCTTTACAAGAATATTATTTTTGGGTGGTGGTACCCTTTAAGTGCTGATATATGTTCTGGAGACACTTCAACTTTTTTTGGAAACATATTTTTGTGAACTTGTTGATGGAATGGAATACCTTTCTTTCATAAGAATATTATTTTTGGGTGGTGGTATCCTTTAAAATTGGACATTCAGATCGTATATCACATCAGTGTTTTCTAATATGATTTTGCATTTTCTTCAACACAAAGGTGTAGCTGACAAGATGAGTTGCCTTCCTTCTTCTGGAGATACCAGCGTTGGGACACCCTCTGGACTAAAGGTAGAACCACCTGATCCAGTGTCACTGTCACCTGATCAAGTAGCAACACCTCACAAGAGCAGTTCCATTCATCTATCTGAGGAATCCAGAGATGTTGAGATCCCTGTAGTGAAGATGGAACCACCTGATCCACAGTCACATGATCCAGTTGATCCACTGTCACATGACCAAGTGGCATACCAAACTATATCACTGGAGATCAAACAGGAGGATGATGACATGATAGAAGGTATGGTCAAATCACACTTCAGTATTCTGCAAACGTGTCGGTGAAATTTTGATCAAATTTAAAAACTAGTTTTTATGCCTCCGCCAACGAAGTGGACAGAGGCAAATATGTTTTCCGGTTGTCCGTCCGTCCCATTTTTGTTATCGCGATATCTCAAGAACCGATTGACGGATCAATTTAAACTTGGCATATTGCGGTGATAATGATCTGAGTAGATTTTAGATTTTGGCGGACATGAGGTGAGGTCGAGGTCACAGGGCACACTTATCATACCAAATTCATGTAAGATAATAAAGGGACAACGCAAATATGAATGCTGAAACCTGTATTATGGACTTTTTTGATGGGTTTAGATGCTTTTGATAGTTGTCCCGATGCTGATAATTGGCTTATCCTCATTTCGGGATGAGGCCTTTACACAGCTGAAGCCTTTATGCCAGGAAGTACATTATTCATGTACTTAATTTAAGCCTGAATTTGGTCCATTGATCTTTTACAGGTTCCTTTCATATACTGTATTATTCTATCTTTCTTTCTACCAACAGAACACGCCTGACACATTATTTTACAGGTTCCTTTCATATACTGTATTATGCTATCTTTCTTTCTACCCACTGAACACGCCTGACACGTTATTTTACAGGTTCCTTTCATATGCTGTATTATTCTATCTTTCTTTCTACCAACAGAACACGCCTGACACATTATTTTACAGGTTCCTTTCATATACTGTATTATTCTATCTTTCTTTCTACCCACCGAACACGCCTGACACGTTATTTTACAGGTTCCTTTCATATGCTGTATTATTCTATCTTTCTTTCTACCCACCGAACACGCCTGACACGTTATTTTACAGGTTCCTTTCATATACTGTATTATTCTATCTTTCTTTCTACCCACTGAACACGCCTGACACGTTATTTTACTGCGATAAGTTGAAGAAATGGCTGCCTCATGAGGGGATTGAAAGTGGTCCATAAAATAGATTATTTTCAGATATGATGACATAAATGGTACCCTGGGGTACCAAACGAATATCCGCCATTTTGTTTAATTCTTTATTTATTTTTTAGGGCTGTACCGGGGTATAGCGTGCATACTTGCGCACGCTGCACTGCATGCACAACGCAATACGGTTATGCTTCGAGTGGACACAAGATGGCGCTACACAACGCGGTACCCCGGGGTACCGCGTGTGTCATCATATTAGGAATATTCAGGAGGAAATAAATGACAGGAGTTATCCAGTAAGTCAAAATGCTAGGATTTCATTTCCCTTAGGCTTTAATATAAATGAGTTATGTTGGTTCCTATATATCTTATTATATACAGTTAATTTGCATTCACTTGTTCTATTGCAGAAAACCCTGGTCACTGGATAGGTGAAAACAAGACTTTGGCTGGAAGGAGCGCTTCATCTTCAGATGTCGGAGAAGTGACAGGAAGTGAGTCCCTTCAGGAAGGGGAGACGGGTATAGGTAGCTCAAGAATGCATTGTTGCATAGTTGCTGAGAGTGCAACGGATGCTGACAGACCCTTCAAATGCATGCTGTGTTCAGAGACATCCTATGATATGGTGGCTGAGGATCATGAGCGTGCCAAGGATGATGGCAGACCCAAGAAAATTGAAGAATCTTGTTTGACATTTGAATCAAGTCGAGTTACTTCAAAGGAAGATGGCAGTTGCACCATTTGTAAAAAGGCTTGCACTCATAAGAGAACTCAAAGTGCTCATCTGAAGGGTCAGATTAGGACACAGGACAAACCTTTCAGTTGCAGCATTTGTAAAGTGGCTTTCACTCGTAAATCTAATCTGTCAGTACACTCAAGGATACATACAGGTGAAAAACCTTTCAGCTGCAGCATTTGTCAAAAAGGTTTCTCTCAGAGAAGTTATCTGAATTATCACATAAAAACACATACTGGTGAAAAACCTTTCAGTTGCAGCATATGTCAAAAGGGTTTCTCTCGCAGAAGTTCTCTGAATTATCACATGAAAACACATAATGGTGATAAACTCTTCAGTTGCAGCATTTGTGAAAAGGCTTTCTTTAAAAATTGTAATCTCACGGATCACATGAGAACACATACTGGTGAAAAACCTTTCAGTTGCAGCATTTGTAAAAAGGCTTTCTCTATGCAGCATCATCTAAAGCATCACATGAATATACATACTGGTGAAAGACCTTTCAGTTGCAGCGTTTGTAAAAAGGCTTTCTCATGTAAAGATTATCTGAAGAGTCACATGGCTATACATGCTTATGAAGGACTCATCCAATGCAACATTTGTAAAGAGTATTTTTCTCGGAAGGATCGTCTGAAGGATCACATGCTGACACATACTGGGGAATAGCATTTAAGGTCCAGCATTTGTGAACAAGCTTTCACTCCCAGGAGTGATCTTACAACATAATGAGGACACATACATATACTAGTGAAAAACAATTCAGTTGCAGCATTTTTTGCAAAGCTTAGGCATTGATTTTTTTCTCCCCATGGGGGTTTCTGCAAGGTATCAAAGCGACCAACACATCACTGTGCATAAGATTTAAATATGGGGGAGGGGGGGGGGGGGGGGGTGGGATGTGGGGCTGGGCACGCAAAGTAGACAAAGTTAAAGGGGACCACCCGGCAAAGAACAACACATTGATATATATGTTTTGGTACCGTCTTGTGATAATCAAATAGATACCCAATATTTTGCAAAGGGTTGTGTAATTCATACACAAAGCAATTAATTTCCACCACGTACGGAACCACTACTATTTCCTGGTTCCATACGGGCCAACCATTCGCGAGTGCGTCAATGCTATTCATGCGTACGTTTGTAGACAAAATTCAGACCGCATGAACGCATGCTTTAGAATGGTGATGCTTTTTCCAATTAAATTTTTTTTTTCTGGAAACATATTTTTGTGAACTTGTTGATGGAATGGAATAGTAAAGATGTTACCTTTCTTTAATAAGAATATTATTTTTGGGTGGTGGTACCCTTTAAACTGAATGCCCCTGAATGACACCGAATGACACAGGCATTATTTGCAGGTACCACTCTTGGAGATACTTTTCGATAGAAAGTCTTAGATGGTTGGGAAAAATTGGCCTGCTAATAGTCCCGGTTGGGGCACAGGGGGCAGGGCCCCTGTTAGTCGTTTAGATTTAGCTGTTCAGAAATGTTATGATTATTGAGTGCAATTTGCAAGCATACTGATGGAACCCTCAATAGTATTACATGTATATCAAATAAGGTATACAGTACCCACAGGGGAATCTCAATAGGGGTCCTGGGGTGGTGCCCCCAGAAGCTTTTGGACTTATGATATCCAGAACCATAGATGGTCAATATGATGTTGATAGGTAAAATAGTTTGTATCATATAGTAAGTTAAAATGAGAGTCAATATAGGGCCTAAATTTTTGATCCTTGCAGAATCTTCTTCAGAGGCTATAATAGTAAGTATTATATCCTACATGAATGAAATCCTGTTCAGTGATTGGTCTACATAGCCTCATGTGACCAAACATAGTTATGCCCATGGAGAAAAATGTGCTATGCATGACGTCATTCATGGAATAGTAAATGCTATTCCATGAATGACGTCATAGACGCCGGGTGATCATATTGAGCCCATAGAGATGCGTGTTATAAATCTTCCCTGTGAGCAGAGGTATTGTTTTAGCTTGCGAAAGATGCTCGACGAGATTTCTCAAAGAGTTATTTAAAAAGAAATACAGCACATTTTCACCCGTGAATATCAATAAGTTCAAAAGAATATTCTAGAGATGCATTTCATGTATAACGTAGCGGTATTCGAATTTTAAAATTACGACAATGGTGCACATAGTGCATCGTTGTCCTTCTGTGGTCGTGACACTAATTCGTCATTTAACAATCGGCCGCGGTGTGCACTGCACTAGCTGTATGCGTAATGTACGAATAACTATTTTCTCCATACAATTACACGTGTGTAGTATTTAAAGCAGGTTAATTATTCACTTTGATGCGCGCGTTTTGCATTTGGGTGCGCATTAGTTAATGCGCGTAACCATGAATGGAAAGATAGCGCAATACGCGCTCTGCGCTAGGTCTATTGCGCAAAGGGGGTCAGTGTCACAAACAGAACATAGTCAGTGCAGTGATGGTTCCATGATCAATGTTTTGGTTTTCTTTATATTTTTCTTTAATTTAATTGAAATCATTTATTTTTGCGATGATTATGATTATGCGAAGGATATAAAACAAATATATCATGCACTATTTCGAGCCACTAGTGAAATTATGGATTCCTCGGTGACAGAAAAAGCACTATGTTCTTCCGGTCTACGACCCTCAGAACATAGTGCTTTTCCTGTCACCTCGGAATCCATAATTTCAACTAGAGGCTCTCAGTGCATGGTATATTTGTTTAATATAATTATAATTAGCTCAGTTTCAGTGGGCATAGCAAAAATCCTAAATATGAGTGTACAGGGGACTGGGTCAGATGGCCTTAATAGGAGTTCATTAAGTGTTGAGTATTGGTATTTCCCGAAGTGCCACCCGATATTTTTTGTGAGATAATGAAAAACTGACTGTCAAATTCGAAAGAATATTCATGTACAATTTTAATGACAGAATAAACTTTATTTGATCAAAATCGGTCAGAAACGGCTGAAATATCCATAAATATATTTGTATTCAAAATGTTTTTCACCGGCAATCACTGAGCGATATTTAGACTTTTTAGAAAAATGTCAAAAAATGCTTGAAGAATACTTTGAAAAAAATCAGAATAGGTTTTCAAAAAGTCGTTGATGATATCTCTATTGAATCATTATTTTAACAAACATTAAATGCACAATTTTGTATGAAGAAAGGCTAAAACCAATGTTTTTTTTTAAATAGCACCCTCTTGAGTTGTAAGGGCTCTTTTTGAATGTGTATACTTTTCGAGCATGCATGGTGAAGTTAGGGTTAGGGTTAGGGTTTTGTACCGTAATGGTACCGGTTTTGGTTACTAAAGTTAAGTTTGACAAATACTCAACTATCCCTTTAAATGCCTCTTCATCTGGTTTTCTGTTGGGAAGTCCTCGGATAAAGCAGATAATGGCTCTGAAAATTTAAATTTTCTTTACAATTGCCAATCAGTATTTCTGAACTTAGATTTCAACAGTGAACCTGTATACTTTGACAAGCTGTGCACAAGTCAATGTGTGTGATTGTCATAATTATTATTAATGTGTTATTTTGGTTCATCGATTTGTCATGGAAATTACTGAAAATGGAAATGTTATTGTTTTTCTGAGCACCATTTTTACAGTTTAAAGGTTGACTTTTACTGAATAAAATACAACTTGCACAGCCAGTGAACTTATTGTGTATGATTTGTCTCTTCGCATGCATTGTTGTGATATTTTCTTTTATTATAGTTTTAATAATAACTACCAAACCAAAGCCAGAAGTTCTTAAAGAGACTTAGTAACATTGTACAAATCCTCAAAATCCAATTGAAATTCTAAAGCGAACCCCTCATAGTATACTTGTTGTATTCTTATTAACAAAAAATGCATGGGACAGGTTTGGGTTTTTCAAATTTCCCTTTCGTTGAAAAGATATTTACGATTGAAGTGTTCAGATGTTAAATTATCCAATAGACCGTGTACAAAGTCGATGAGTGCAATGAGTCAAGCTGAAAAGCAATATTTATATCATAATGACAAATTTTGATGGTGGCATTACGGGGACCTTTTCTTTTGCCCGAAATTTGGCAACATTTTTGCTAAAATTTTGCCAAATTATAAGAATTTGACAAAGTTTGAGCAAAATTTAGGCCAAAATGTCCTTATAATATGCCACTGGTCATACAAATATGATGACAAAATATTGCTTTGTGAAACACCTTCCAGGGATCCCGGCTGGTCGAATAATGCAACCCATTAAAGGAACTACAGCGTCTAGATGGCCTAATTTTCACAATTCGGCTCTCTATAAGTAATTTTTCCCGAAGAAAAAGAATTTAGCATTCATTTCTCATGAAATCAATCAATTTTGGGGTAATTAGTTAATATCTTATTGTCCTGGGAACGCCCCTTTTAAATCGCCAAAATGTGATGTCATCTAAAGACCGGACTAATGAACTAAATTCTGTAGATGACGCGTCATGACGTAAGCAAATGAATTGTCAATCACACGTCGATCACGCTGCCTATTCCGGACGCTAAATGTGGGTGGGGCGTAAATTGGCTGCTAAGTAAGATTTGGCATCAGGAAACTAGTCTTAAATCACTACTGTGTTTATTTTCATGGATTTTTCTTCGGCATACCTATGTTTCAAGTCATCAACTATGGAATAAGTGTCAACATACGTTGTATTCTGTAGGTCCTTCAATAATGTGGAAGGGATTTGACCAATAGTTTCCAGAACACATTAAACGAAGAGACATATATCCACTTCTCTTCATGTAGGCTACATGCGTTTGCAGTGCTTGTGTCAAGTGTAAAATCAATGATCCCTGGCATATTGATTCAAGTTCAGTTGAGTTTTGGTAAAGAGGGGCACTTACACAAAAAAATTGTTGTGAGATAATGAAAACTGACAGTCAAATTTGAAAGAACATACAATTTTAATGACAGAATAAACTTTATTTGATTAAAATCGGTTCAGAAACGGCTGAACTATCCATAAATATATTTTTATTCAAAAGTTTCTTCACCAGGGAACATTTTGACTTTTTAGACAAATTTAGACAAATGGTTAGACTACTTTGAAAACAAATCTAAATAGGTTTTTAAACAGTTGTTGATATCTCTATTGAATCATTATTTTAACAAAACATTCCCAAGTCGAAATTCCCATAGAACCTAAACCCATTGAAACCCATAGACCCATAGGCCTATGGGTTTTCAATAGGGAAAATGGAACATGGGACCAATAGAAAACGAAATGGGTTTCTATGGGTTTCTATTGGACCCATAGAAATTCTCATAGGATTCCCATAGGATTCCCATAGAATTCCCATAGAAATTCCCATAGAATTCCCATAGAATTCCCATAGAAATCTCGCATAGGAATTTCCCGTTGACACTTCCAATAAAGGTATATCAATTAAATTCTCCTTTAGAGAATCATTAAATGATAATGATAATTCATACTTATATTTTCCTTATCAACCTCTTCAGACAGTGCAATAGGGCAAGCAAGGCATTGCCTCTTGTTGAAGAGAGTAAAGAATTGAATTTAAAGCTGAACAATACATTGAGGTATATGTATTTGCAGTTAAAATACTTTTCCTTGGTTAGTACAATATTCTATCATATTTATATTGTTTTCTGGAAATATTAATTCCCATCTAGGAATTGAAAATGTGGTGAATAAATTGATTATAGGCTCAAAACCACTAATTATGTACAACTGAAAAGTCAGAAAATGTCAAAAATAAAGTTCTTGCTAAACGTTTGATTTTAATGCCAATCTAAAGTGCATACTTGGTAGTATATACTCCGAGAAAATGAGCACGTAATGTTACTGTGCAAGAAATGTGTGCTTCATTTTGATAAAAAGGTGTAACATACGTTACCATCAACATTTCACATGTTAGCTAGTTAGTTTCAAAGTTGTTAACTGAATGTTACAACCATGAAAAAAAAACAATGAAGTGTTAATAAAACCACTAAAACATATTTTGTGAACATCCACCTAGTCAGGTGTCCGTTAACGATTTCCAAAGATATGTAATTTGGCCGTAACGTATGTTTCAAATTGGTCACGTATGTTACATTTAGTGTTGTTTGAATACAATTTTGGCCTTGAAAATGATTGCTAAGCTCACCCTTAACCACATATAGATGGCGTTAACCAGTTTGCTATCAATTTAGATAGTTATTTATCCCACACACATTTTTTTACACCTGGTAACGTATGTTACATCACCTGGTAACGTATGTTACATCACCTGGTAACGTATGTTACATCATTTGGTTGATTAAGCGACATTTAGTTGAACTTAATTTTCATTTTTTGTGTGATATCAATCTACTTCATTGGCCTGAACTCCAGTAGAGTAATTTACATCATAGTGGTTACCTATATTTAAAATTCGTGGTAACGTATGTTACACCTCTTAAATCTACTATTTTATCCCGTCTCTTTCTTATATTCCCAGTCACATTTCTTTTGTATCTTGACTTTTAAATATGTTTTTACTTGTATGCCATGTTCTCATCATTAGAAAAATAAGATAACTGTACAGATGTGAGCATCTAAGCATATCCCTTTATTTAGTAAGATAATGGTAACGTAGGTTTCACTAGATTTGGCGACACATTTCCAATGGCCATCAACATTTTAAATAAAGTGGGATCATAACATTTTGTATTATGTTTCATAGAACACTGTGCTGCTGTCGTAAAACCGCACTTATTTTGCTCCTGTGTACTCTTATTTTTTTACAAACCTGGAAAAACTGAACGATTTTGTCTTGGGGACATGGGGTTTTTGATACCTCGGCCATATTCTATCCCCTGTCAATTGTTTATTTTACTTTCAATCACTTTGAATTTATGGTTACTTTTACGAGAAGGACCCTCACTATCAAGTAAAAGTACAATTTAACTGGTGTAAAGTTAAATCTCTTCTCTAGAGGACCAGGATCACTGGAGACACACTTTTTCACTAATGGTGCATATTTAGTGGTTTTGGGCCTATATATTATTTCAATAAAATACACACCATAAAAAGTGAGTATGCGTGTTAAACAAATAACAAATACATAAACATCATATTTTGTTGCATGAATGATATGCATGAGTCTTGCATGAATATGCAAATTTTCTATGGGTCTGTTGGTTTCTATGGGTTCTATGGGTCCTATGGGTTTCTATGGGTCCTATGGGTTTCTATGGGTCCTATACAAGTATCTATGGGTGTGGGTTTCTATGGGTCCTGTGACCTATGGGTCCTATGGGTTTCTTTGGGTTTCTATGGGTCCTATGGGTTTCTATGGGTCCCATGGGTTTCTATGGGTTTTATTTTCTGGGTTTCTGTTGGTCCCATAGAAACCCATAGGATTTTCCTATGGGTTTTCTGTGGGTTTCTATGGGTTTCTATGGGAATTTCGACTTGGGTTAAATGCACAATTTTGTATGAAAAATGGCTAAGACCAATTATTTTTTAAGGGGGGGGGGGGTGGGGTTCAAAGCCCCACCCCCTTTTACAAAATTAAATGGGTCTTGTTATCATAACCAATGGTCCTGGCTCCCGAAAACCAAGTAGCCTTGGTCTCGGCCTCAAATTGTTTGAAGGATCTTGGACTCTGCTTCCAAAAATGTTCACTGACACCCCCCCCCCCCCCCCTCGAAAAATCTTTACTGACACCCCCCTCGAACAATCTTCACTGACATTCTCCCCCCCCCCCCCTCAACAAATCTTCACCGACGCCCCCCCCCCCCCCCCCCACAATCTTCACTTAACATCCACCTCGAACAATCGTCACCATTACCACTGCCACCTTGAAAATTGTTCACTCCACCCCCTCAAAAATTATGAATGACGAAATAACACCCCCCCCCCCCCCCTTGAAAAAATCCTGGGTACGCAAGGGATAGTTGCGTTTCGGTCAAATATTAGTGACCCCAAACCTGCACATTACATTACAAACTAATAGTTATAACTCAAAATTATCGAATTATTGTGGGACCCCACAATAATTACAAATGCTAATGTTTATGAAATTTGACACTCAGTTTGAATTATCTCACAATCAAATTATATTCTTCTAGCGCCCTCTATTCCAAAACTTAACCATTCCCCTTTAATCTGAAAACGAAACCCCATTATTATTTTCATGGGAAGTATGCTGTCATGTTTGT